>JBANCZ010003153.1:0-13466 GCA_037040025.1 Sphaerogastrella javana
TTATCGAAATCGATAATCGATAAAACTATACAGCACTGAAAATACTATACAGCTCCGAAAATCCATATCACACCAGATATACTATTCAACTCCAAAAGAACTATACTTCCCTAAAAATACTATTCTGTTCCGAAAAGACAATACACACGGTCCGTACTGTCGGGCCAGTCCCTACTGTTGGATATTTATTGTATAAATTTTATGAATTAACTTCTTAACGCCTTACCCATTGAAATATGATTTTATAATCTGATTTTTAGTATTGAAAATAAAACTGAGCACACGTTTTGATCAATCCAAATAATATTAAATTAACCGTTAGCGTTTTAGTTGCTGAAACCGTTACTTAATATATATGCATAAATTTACCAAATTATATTTGGATTTTGAATGCTAAATTATGATTAGAGAATACATTAGACAAGATTTTATGTTGTTTAAATATGAATTAAAATTTTATTATTGACTTCTATTAACTGTTGTTAATCTAGTTTAATTTTTAGTCTTTATAATGTCTAGGGAAAGGCGTTAAGGTGGGCAAAGGCCCACGGGGAGGCCGCGGCGTTGTTGACTGAAAATATGTTGCATATTTCGCAATAAGCTCAGAAGTCAGATACGGCTTGCCTGCGTCTATTGAACCAGAAGCGCCAATGCTAACAAGGCTGTTCGGATGTATTACATGGGTATGCACCCTTTGAGGTCGCAACCCAACACCAGGTGGCACGGTGGTGCTGGTTGTAGACGTCTGTTGATGTATTGTGGAGCGAATTTCATCGGCTTTCAGGTGCGAATGCGGTGTCTGAGCGTCTGTTGCGGGCGCTTCAACGAATGGTGGCAGCAAATCCAGAGAGAGTTGAAGCGCAAGTTCAGGCGCACCCGTCTTTTCGTTGCCTTGATGCACGTCCTCCTTGTCCTTGGTATGTTGCTGATGGAATGATTTTTTTGTGGGCTGTGTTGCTGGCGGAATCTGCGTGGTCACTGGGGAAGCATCTGCCTCCAGCTCGAGCGGTGGTAATAAATCATTGAACGGCACCGATACGTCCTGAGGTGGCTGCTGATTTAAATGAGATACATCGGCAGCACAGAGGCAAATCATTGTCGCAGCTGTAACGACTAGTATCTGTGAGATATAATATTTGGAAATTGTGCTGCGATTAGATATATGACTAATAGTTTTTAGAGTGGTTGCTGTATTAAGCTTTTAGTGTTGCTTAGTTTTACTTTGCATAACTAATTAGCTACGCTATTTCACAAAATATTCCATTTTATGTACACTAACTGTGTTTTATAGCGACTTATTCGGTTAGAGTCATTAAATGCGCTTTGGCAAATTCAAGTTCGGTCTATAGGCAACATTTTGTGCTGACCTTCATGGTAATAGATTTGTTATTGTGCGTGAAAGGGACAATCTGTAACCTTGCATTATGATATATGTTAATCAGCATATGAAATTTTCTTTAACAACATAAAGACATCTTTGATATTAACTTAAGGCCAAGAACTATCATTCGGAAATTAATTACAAATATAAAAATTACATTACGGATTTAGAAAACATATATTTTTTTCTTGAATTTATTAACACGCTAAGTTAGTTACTCCCTTTGTTCAAGTTTAAAATTCTTTCTTATTTTGTAATTTGTTTTTGTTTTATGCCATTTTCCAGCGAGTTTTGCCACTATTAGTGATCGATATATGAATAACAAGCTTGTTTAGATTATGCATGATCAAAATATAATTGTATTGGCATATTTCGAACTAATTGATTTTTAAAATATTTGAATTATATAAATACTTTAGAAGTATTTATCATTAAGTTAAAGAAATGGAAATTAGATGCAAGTTTGGAGAGGCTTCATTTTGTCTTCCTGCATTCACCAAATTGAATACCATTTAAATATATATTTTTTAATAAATAGCTCATCTAAAATTTCCCAGTTTGTTATGCAAATTCACATAGACATTAAGCACATTTGTATTTAATTCTTATCAATCCAGAATAACTTGTTATGCTTAACAGTCACGTTTACCAGCAAATAACTAATGAGTTTGTTGAACATAGAATGTTTTAGCATCAATCAAAGAAATTATCATAAATAAATCAATATATTTTAAATTTTGTTTATTTACGCACGCATATATATTTCTATATAATATATATATATATTTCTATAAATGCAATTTTCTATACAGTTATCGTTAGACTCTGTAGTTAAAGAACACCAAAAGGTCACTTAACTTTATAAAAGTCGAAATGGCATTTACGACAAGCCCCGTCAATTGAATCAAGTTTGTATAACTGTCCGTATGATAGTCTGTCCATCGCCATGGATAGCAACTTGAAACCTCGCGAACTATATTATTCATGTTTGGCACCAAATCTGATAAGCGTACACCCACTTTGTGAATATCAATACAATCCGTTAAATAATATGATTATCGTAAATTTAGAATGTATCATTTTATCTACATTCTATGATAAGTATATTTATTATATGTTAGCTCCGCACATTGCGCCTTGTCCAAAATTAACTGTGCACTCTTAAAGAACAGCACTTAGAATGACACTTATTGAATATACTTTTACTGACATTCTAGAAATCTCTTTCGAATTGGCTTGCTCTTTATACCATTATTATCATTTTTCGATTTGGACATATGTCTTACGACGACATTCGACTAAACGTTTTAAAACGATTGCATTTTTCTTTTTCACGAACACATAAATTGTCTACGAACACGCCCATTTATAGTTGACTTTGGATAGGCATTTATGTGTCTGATTATCAAAACTTACAACACGAGATGTCATATTGCTTTAGGTTATTTTTCTTGTCACGTTTTCAAGATGATTCGCTGACCAGTTTTAATCGACTAAAAGATACGCTGCGTTGCGCACCGTTTTTATAGCCGCTGTTTGACGGTCGGCAGTAAGAAATATATTTCGAAAAGTAGGGATAGCACCTGACAGCGAGAACATAGATTTATTAGGCATTTTGAGAACGGTATAGTATTTTCGGTGCAACATAATATGATATTTTGAAGAAAACCGCCACAGATTTGAAATAATTTGTTGGTATGTGTGTATACGTACATTTGTGTTATTCAAAATTTAAAACGATTTTGATCAGTATGCTCAAAATAGATATATTTGTCCCAAAATTTTAATATTTATAGTTTGCATGATCTATGTGTTTATAAAGATGTTTTGCAAATATAACATACAAACTTTGTAGGGCTTGCCAAACTCTTTATACTTGTTGTACACGCTTGGGTGTCTCACAAAATTAACAGACCCTATATTTGATACGTGGGGTCTACATAAATATGAAACAAAACAGAAACTAAAAAGTGAAATACATTTAAAGACCGAGAACTTACGCATAGCCATAGTTGGACCGCAGAGCCGCATCACCAGACTAGTATAAATAAAAATAATAACCGGATTAGGCTGCGGATAGTAACGGGTTTAACAATTTTCTGGTGCTCTTGCGTGGAAGTTTAAAAACATGAAACTCTCAATTAATCGGGGGCAGGGGAAGCATTTTTGTATGGCATCGCGGTGACGTTGTTGAACTTTAATGGTTCACGGTCGTATTCAGGTGCCTTTTATTTGTTCCTAAAGCTGGTAATACGGCTGTTGTATTTGTCCTTAAGCGTAGAATGTTATAATTTGGCCGGATGTAATTTACTAGATTTTAATGAAACTGTCGGAACTCGTAGCCAAACTACTCTAAAAATGACAACGTTCTACTAGCAAAGTGCTACCTGTCTGATTTACAGTAATTCTTGATTGTTTTTATTATCTCGTTAATTGATTTAACACCGAGTGAAACAGGTTTTTCGCTAAACTATATAACGTTTCTTTTGGTTTATTTGTACCTCTTTTCACTCAAGTGAACGCCTCCATTTGCATAAGAATTGACCCCGGCCCACAGGGCCTTGCGTACGAAATAGTGGCATACATCTTCTATATCTACTTTAGATACTCTCTACGCCTTTTCCTATTATGTCTTTTATTATCTTAATTCTGGTTAATACATCAGCAAATTATGCAAATCTTTTGTGTTGATTTTTAACGCCGCTTGTGTTAAGGTCCATAAATTAAGCAAACTAATAAATTTGTATGTACAGTTTAGTGCTGTATTAGATAATGTTAAAATGGATTTTTGTACAATTCGCTCGATGAAATTAATTGCACGGCAGCAAATTAAAGCATAAGATGATGTATTCTCATCTTAAAGATCATACATTTATTCTATAGGAATTTTGTTTGTCATCATTGAAATATTTATAGCATTTTGAGATATAGTTTTTAATAAGTTCCTAAGTGAATATTTTCGATCAGGTTAACAAACCGAGTCCGCTTATCCAAGTCTAACTGTCCGTAGGTCATTCTTTCTGTCTGTCAGATTGTATCAACACCTACATTTATAAATTATATAATCTACAGTATTTGTATTTGACGCAAACATTCTTTTGCTCTCCATATGAACTCATTTCGGTTCAAATTTTGTGTGCATGCCGCCCAACCCCGTTATTTCGGAGCCCATATTTTATTATCGGTCTAATAGGCGGAATTTCAAAACTAGTATATTTGGATTTTACATCGTTTCGTCGAGTTGGATACCACTTTCTCACTGGTAGGTACCATTGAACTGAAAATATCCTGGCCCGACATCAGGCACCCTGTGTTTAGTATGTTCGGAACAGAATAGTATTTTTGGGGCAGTATTGTATTTTTGGAACAGAATAGTTTTTCCGGTGTTGTACGGTTTTTCGGGCAGTATAGTATTTTCGGTGCTCTATATTATAAACGATAATCGATTGTTATAATAAATATCGACAATTGACATAGTTAATCGGTAATCGATATCGTGTAATGTACCTTTGGATATGTGTTCCAAAGCATAATGTTCAAGCTCTAAAAAAGCGTCAATTGTGGGGTGCAGGTAACCGAAACGTGGAGAGGTAGTAGATGTATAATGTGATTGTGAATATATGTGCCAAAGCAGAACTTTTTATTTTTATGAAAATGGCGCCTATTATTCGTATTTTTTGTTTAAATAGAAACCCCCTATTTCTGGGGAGTGAGGGCAGGTATCCAAAAATTAAAAAAAAAAAACTTGATCTGCGTAGGCAATTCACCAATGTTCGTGCCAAGTATGAATACTGTAGCTCTTATAGTTTCCGAAATCTAGGTGTTCATACGGACGGACGGACATATCTCAATCGACTCGGCTTCTCATCCTGATCAAGGATATATATACTTTGAGGGGTCTGACACGCCCTCTTCTGTATGTATGACACGCCCCCCTTCTGTATGTCTGACACGCCCCCTTCTCTATGTAAAAACAGTGTCTTAAAAGTAGTACTTTGATTGATCTTCGTCTGTGTCACTTGGGTATTTTAATAGTGAGGTCTGAACATTGTAACAACAATTATATTTTAATCAGCTTGATATAATTAGTGGTTCTATTTTGATAGATAGATTAGTATTTTTGGGGCAGTTTACTATTTCTGATATAAAATGTTTTCCGTGCTACATAGTATAATCCATAATCGATTTCAATAAAAAAAATCGATAATTAATATAGTTAATCGGAAATCGATTGTCGATCATCTTCTCCAAAGCCGAATGTTAATGCAACAAAATTGGTCCCTTTAAGTTATTTTTAAACTTCAAGGTATTCACCAGTGGAGGCTTAGAGTTAGATAGCAAAAATTTTAATATGTGAATAGGGCTATAATGAAACTATGAACCTATGTACCCAAGCACAACATTGTAGCTTCAAATTATTGCGGATTCTGGCGAATTGAAAATTCGGTATCCAATTGTACGGAAACTAGGGTCAGGTATCCAAAAGGTGAAAATGAAAATAGTTGTATAAAATGTATAAAATTGCACCTGTTATTCCTATTTTAAATTTAAGTAGATTATGCTTAATTGTGCATAGGTGACGGCAGATATTTAAAATTTGAAACGAACTTCACCAATAATCGTGTCAAATATAAATACTATAGATGTTACTTACTACTTACTTGCTCTTGCCTGTTACACACAAACCGACTTTGCACAAAGGTAGAACCTCTTTGTGTGTTTTTTACACACACGGCCTAAAATGTTTTCGTAATATAAGCACTTTTAAACAAGGATGCCTTATTCAATTGATTTCAAAATTCACGTATATCAATACCATCACAAACGAATCATTACCACAAAATGCGTGGCAACCAGTGGTTAAAAATTTCATTTGGGAGCAAACGAATTGTTGGCAGCTTTGTTATTGTTTTTGAAGCATTGAACTCGAACTTCCATTTGTATTGTTTATTTATATGTATTTATTGATATTTATGCGAATGTTGTCTTGTGCATATATCGATCCACAGAAGTTTGAGAAAAGTGATGATTATTGACTCACCTCATTTATTTTTGAGTCCTCCTGTACAATACATTTTTACCAGTTCGCCTTCCTATCGTGTTGCCTTTTGAGCCGCATATAGATTGAGAAATTTGTTGTTAAAGCCAATCGAAGAGTAACTTGTGAGCAGAAATGTGTGCCGATACCTAACGTAAACAACATCGAAGGATTCAAAGGAATGTTTACTTATTCGCCTACGCTTTAAATTGAATTCTTTTGATGAAATTATGTGTTTCTTCATACCAAAATATACAATATTTTAATATAAGTAAGTAAAATGAAAACTTTAAAAAGGTATGTTTATAAAAATACAACTGATCTTTTTCAATCTTCAACTTCAAATAATTTCGCTTAGTGCATGGAAACTACAGCAAATGTGTTACTTCCTGTACCAGTGTTTCTGAGCCTTTTAGTGATTTTCATTTCAACAACATTTTTCCAAGCAACCGGTAAACAAGTCCAAGACCAAGCGAGTTCGTTTTGCCAGTCAATCTGTTTACTCACCAACTAACATGTTGATGGTTGTGTGGTGGAGTTGCACGTTGACCTGGCAAGAACCGAAAAGTATCTGAAAGGGGATGGAAATGAAGAACAAGTGGTAGTGTATAGGAAGGGAGGGCTTGATATTGTCGGTGCTTTTGTTTTGGATGAGCCGTTTACAACTTCCTGGTCACGCTTCTGGCCTTGCCTTGTCTTTGCTTGGCCTGGCTTGGCTTGGCTTGGCCTGACATTCCATGCCTTTTGGCTACTTTTTGCCTGCTTCTCGTTGACTTTTGGCTTTGCCAACAACAATCACAACTATAACAAGAACAAAGGCTCTTACGGTTCTTTTATGCTTACAGTCGTTTACTGCTTGCTTGGTTGTTGTTTTCGGCCACAAGTTTGTGTTCGTTCTCTGTGCTCTCGTTCTCTTGGTCGTTCTTCTCATTTTGGCTGTTGCCAACTGGAGTCTGTTATCCATCAGTGAAGGCCAATCGGACACACGGCCAACTGCCTTGCTCTACCCTGCCTTACGATCACTGGCAGTTTCCTTGTAATTAGCAAAAAAACCACTATCCCAAATGATGGCAACTTTAAGTCTTCGGCTCACGGGCCTGTCATGGCAACCCGTTGAGCTATGGGTAACTATGGCGACAATGGGGGGCATTCAGCATGTTGCATGATTTGCGGGCATAAGTTCCAGTCCGCAGCCGGCAGCCCGTAGCCCGCAGCCATCAGCAGAGTGCCAGCATCAGAAAGAGGCACTCGTAGAGCTCACTCGAAAGTCATAACGTGCAAAAATTGTTACACTCAGGCAGAAATAAATTATGAATGTTGTTTGCAGTTTTTGTTGCACTTGCCTCTTCTTAAGAACAACCACAGACAAAGAGCACAGCAGGTTGGGCAAACAGGAAAAACGAATGTGGAGCATGGTACACGTAAATGTAGAAGACATATTTCGTTCTCTAGTTTATTTCGCTTTTGCTTTTGCTTTTGGCTAGTGAAAGTTTTCGGTTTTAAAGTTGTTAGTTACATTTGCAACTTGGGTGTATATAATTTAATTGAATGTAAACGCAAAACACTGCAGGCATAACTAAACTTAATCGAGTTTAAATGCTTAAGCTCTGATCGACAATATTTAAATTGTGTGCATTTTGATTTACAATTTGTAATGCAATTAAACTATCAGGAAATTTTGAGATAGGTCCATGCTTTTAAGATATTAATTGCACATTACATTTTTAAAAAACGATATATATATATATGGCTTCTGTTTCTCTCTAAAATTGAAGCCAATAATCGATATCGTTAATTGGCATTCTATATTACTTGACAGACAGACGGACATGACTCGATTGACTTGTCTTCTCTGATCAAGAATATATAGTATATACTTCATGGGATCTGTCACGTATCTTTCTGCCAATTACATACTAATTGACTTTGCACAAAGTTAAACGACCTCTTGTGTTTTTAAACACAGGTTATAATAAGAATTTGTGTAGCAACTGAAATGAACTCAACAACAGAAGTGATGATTGGGCTAAGAAGGGCAATATTTAATTTGGCTTCATTTCTCGACTATTGATTGGCAATCCGGGCCACCTAATTGCCAAGGGTGTTAATTAAAGCTCGACTTCAAATGCAAATGATTTCGAACTGCCAGCGTAATAGCAGGTACAGACCAAAATGTTGCGTATTGCGCCTAAAACCAGTGAACGCTGAGAAAAACTTTTTACACCAAAACAAACATATATGCATGCTTATGTACATATTTACATGCTTGCGATACCGACGGGCAGGCACTGCAGCAGTAGGGTCGATACCTACTGGGGCAGGGTTATTACAAATACCAAAACTTTAATTAGAAAGTTTTGTCACATGCTGTGTGGTAGGCTGTGTTTGCCCGTGGCCAAAAATGTTAAGTGTCGTAGTTATATTAGTTGTTGGATTTGTAAGTGTGGGGCGATGAAGGTAAAGGTAACAGATATTTCTTTGAACAAGCTCTGTGCACGTTAGAGCAACATAATGGAATCCAAGAATCACAGTGTTTTAGAGGATGCACGGGTGTATGCGAAACCACAGAGACAATCTAAACTTTTCGAATCAATTTTAATTACCATAAATATGGTGCAAGTTTCTGCTCCTGGTTAAGACACTCCGACAATAATGTCTCAGTGTTTGAGTCTGAGGTTGCGTCTGAGTCTAGCTTCGTTAAGTCATTCACAAGATGGAGGTCGCATATTCGTCATTTGCTGCCGCTTTTGTTCTACTGGGAGAAAAAGTTTGTATCTTTTTACGAAAAAGTTAAGGCATTTAACGTGGAACATACTGTCTAACAATTTGGGTCTTGCCAAAACATGCGTTAAGAAACAGCTGGAATATCACCGAAACAGTTGGACTTGGTAAACTCTTTGGTGGAATGAATACATTACTAATTTTTTTTTAGTGTATTATGTTACTCATCTAATCTATGAAGTAAACATATTTCTGGTTAAAGAATCAAAGAAGGGCCCCTGGTAATTTTATTTCTTGTAGAAATAACTCTTTATCTGTTTTGAGCACGTACGCAGATGACATCTCAATGCTCAAATAAATTTACATTTGCAATTTTCATTATTAAACAACAGTAGTATATAATATGTATGTACAGTGTTTGTACGTTGTGCTTTTATCAGAGTTATGGCTATCTAGTACCGACAGTTGAAGCTATTCGTAAACTTCATCGTTGCAGTATTTCATTATGTGAAATGCTTCTGGGGCCCATCTGATTCGCATCAAAAGCCCCTGGCTTGGATGTCGCTTCTAAGGCAAGAAATTTGGAATTCTGCAGCTGCTCTACCCAGTCAGACCAACTTGAACAAGTTTTTCGGAGAGTTGTAGCACAGTGTAGATGTAGGTCCTCTGTGCAAGTGGTCACAATTAATAGGCAAAATGTGTTACAATATTTTTGATGGCATTCTTGAGGTCTTTGACTGTCGACCGTTAAGCGTTGAGTGTTGACTGTGGACGTTTTTATAGTTCGACTAGTATGTTTGAGTGCCTGAGTGGTTGACTTGGGACAATGACTGACAAAACGTGCTGAATTTTAATTAGCTTTATTTTAATGGCTTGGGGTTGTTTACTTAGTTGGTGGCCCTTCTATAAATTTCTTGGTAGTAGTTTGAGGACGTCATGCCACTTAATTGAGCCACCTACTTGTATATTTCAAGATAGTGAGGCGAAGGAAGAGCCCCTTGTATCAACACATACATAGTAGAATGTTGTGGTTTAAAACAAAACTTCAACTCATAACGTGCGCGATTGAAATCATATACAAAACAAATTAGTGCAAGAATTTATCATAAATGTCGGAGTATGCAGGATGTATCCGCTGGGATTTATCAAGAGCATCCAAAGAAAGAAACAAATAATAAGCACACAACAGAGACATCCCATCCGAAATCATGAGCTGAATTACACGCATGAATCATCAGAATTATCAATCATGTTCGAGTAGTGGCAACTTTGCAAACATCGGGCAACTCATATGTACACAGATCAACGTGTATGTCAGCATAGCGCACAGATGCACAGATACAAGTCACAGCTACAAGATACCAGATACCAGATACCAGATACCAGATACCAGATATCAGAGAGAGGCTTTCTGACGTGCTCACATTAAGTGCAGCATAAGTGGAAATCAGCAAATATAATCTAAATAAGTGGTTGTTAAACAAAAAATTTGTTTTCTTTTTTGCTTTGTTTTCCAGCTTATAATGTATGATGCGAAATAAAGTTGAGTATGTGTGTGAGCGACTGAGTGAGGGAGCGAATGAGAGAGCTAGTTCGTTGACATGTCTTGTATAAATTTGTTTTGGCAACGCTGTCAACTATAATGGACTCGGCGTGTCATACTGAAAATGGAAATTGAACTTGAGTAAACGTCATGCTCAAATTGAATAAAAATGTTAATGCAAACACCACACAATACACAACATGCGTTGGGCGCAATCAGCGCGTCGGGCAGGCAATCAAACCTGTGGGTGAAACAATTGTGAGATTGAAAACAAACGCGACCCTCCTTTAATGAGACCAAGTGAGGTATATGCATGCGAATGTTACTGGTAATGGAAATGGGAAAGGGAAAGCGAGTGAAAATTAATTGAGAATGAGATTGGAAGTGGTGAGTGCTGAATATACACGAAAATGAAAATCGAAATCATGGCTCGTAGTGTGTGAGCCCTGACGAGTTGTTAAAAAATTGGGCTTTAAAAATTTTATAAAAACCGTACACACGATGACTAGTCAACATAACACAGGAACTAGCACCCAAGGTCCCCACCGCACTGAAGCACTGAAGTACTGGAGGGATGGGCCGCCCAGTCAGCCGGTCAACCGGTCAGCCGGTCAGCCTGATGAGCACAGATGCTGGCAAATGGCGAAAGTTTCATTGCTTTTATGCGCTTATTTAACAAAAATTGTTCAATTCCTTCCACAACATTTTGCAGTACCGCATGACCAAAAAATTTAAGCGAAATGTGCCCAGTCATTGTGTAACAATTAGCACGAATTACCAAATGTTTCGACTATTCAACATACCAGAGATATACTAAATTATTTTTTGCCAACATTTTAAACAATAAAGCTGATAGCCATATTCATACATTGTGTTATCATTCAGCACTCGCGAATTTTTTATAAAAATATCATTTGATTTAATACCATATTCTTTAACCGATTAGTATTTCAATATCCATACTGAAATAAATACCATACACCCAAGTGCAATTTGGAAATCAGGATGATATTACATTGTCTGCTTTGAGCGACTTCATCTAAATATTTTTTTACGACTCCTGCCTGTCATACTTAACTAAACACTGTATTTAACTTCATTAAATGTTGCTGTTTTACAATGTCTATCTTAAATATGTAGGTTAAATAAAACGTTTTGCTAACATAATTAAATAAAACGAGTTTATGTGAATAATGTAAATATATTAATGTATAATAATATATTCGTTTTTGTTATTTGGTTTGAAAATGGGTTAAATTATTAAGATTGTTCAAGTGGTCTGAACGATGTAGATATCCAAAACTGTAAGAAATAAAGTATTATAGATTTCCATGTTTCGAATGCATAAACGGGATAATTACTCCTGGGCGCCATCGCTCCTTTTCCGTAAATTTTTCAGTTGCTGCCGTTTTTCATAGTTCTACATTGTTCCACTGTTTTCCAGTGATAATGCCAATGTATAGAATATACAGATATTGTAATATATAAAGTCGCATTGAGTCCCTTTCAAATTTCCAAGAGATTCGCAAAATTAAATAGCTAATAGCCTAATGAGATGCTTAAATGACATGCAAGTCACACGGTATTTATTTATTACTTGTTATTGCATTTCTGCCATCCTGTGAGTAGATTCATTTGGTTTTGATTTTCGCGCCCGACAGTGTGTTTAGTATTTTCAATACAGTGTAGTATTTTAAGAGCATCATAGACATAGATAAAATGACGTAGGGTATAAAAGAGTCAGTAGCAATAGTAGGAGAATGCAGTCAAGTTAATACTCTGTAATATAAATTCGGACACATAAGATACCTATATTGCGCCTGTTATCCCTTTTTTTTGTTTTTGTGGAGCCACCAGTGGGGGAGTGGGAGCAGGTATCCAAAATTTAAAACAAACTTGATCTGCTTCGGCCATATAGCAATGTTCGTACCAAATATGAATACAGTAGCTCTTATAGTTTCCGAAATCTAGGTGTTCATACGGCCGGACAGACAGACAGACAGACAGACGGACAGACAGACGGACAGGGCTCAATCGACTCGGCTTTTCATCCTGATCAAGAATATATATACTTTATGGGGTCTGCCACTCCTCCTTCTGCCTGTTACACACAAATCGACTTTGCACAAAGTCAATAGACCCTTTTGAGTTTTTTAAACACAGGGTCTAAAAACGACAAAGAGACCGAAGTATTTTTGTGTGTAGGTACTTTTGTGTGTGCGTGCTTGTGTATGTGTGTGTGCACCTAGTGGAAAAGAAAAAGATGGCTGCAGTGACACGAAAATGGTCAAAGAGTTAGCAGGAACAGCAACAAAAAGAAACCCTGCAAAAGGGAAATACAAACAAATGTCACTCAACAATTTTTATGAGCCTGACAAAAGTGAATTATACGAATGGACCCGGGACGCCGCTTTTTTCTAACGCAATTTATCTACGTTAGGCAAGGCGGATTTTGCAGCAACGGCAAAAAGAGCTATAACACCAACAACAACAACAATAGTAACAGCCACAATTAAAAGTACAAGTAGGATTGTTGGAACTAACACAACCTCTAGACAAATGAAACAGTGTTAAATTTTTAGTGCACTTGTCGCCGTTGTTATGGGCTTGTTTCTACTGGAGTTACTACTGTAGTTGGTTGCATTTAATCGTTGTTTTATATGTGATTTTTTGTTAACTCTTCATTGTTATTTATTTTATGAAATTTGTTTTTAGACCCTGTGTTTAAAAAACACAAAAGGGTCTATTAACTTTGTGCAAAGTCGATTTGTGTGTAACAGGCA
>JBANCZ010003154.1:0-13453 GCA_037040025.1 Sphaerogastrella javana
GTTATCGCTGTTTATATTTATTGTTGTTGTTGTTGTTGTTATTGTAGCGTTTATTGTTTTTTAAAGGATGGCCGCCAACGGTTTATGGGTCAAACTTAATTTTCATTGTTGTAAAGAACTTGCAGCTGCCTTTGCCTTTGCCCCTGCCTCTCCCTCTCCCCTTCTGTCGCCGTCCCTAGCAAATCTTTTTCTCTATTTAAAAAGAATTTTTCACAATTTTCTTTCACTTAATTTGTATTTTTGTTGTTCTTCAAATTTGTTTGTATTTCATTTATGGACAAGAACAGCTGTTGCTGTGCACATATATTTATATTTATATATATATGTATATAGATATATATATATATATATATATTTATAAATATGTGTATACGTTTTTTTTTTTAATATTTGTTTACGCTGTCGTAAATTCTTGTGCGGTGCTTAAATTGTCTATTTATGGTTTGTTGTTGTGCCATATGCAATCTTTCACATGCCGCCGCCCCAGAGTGGAACAAAAAATTGCCCCCATCCACCTCTCACGCCCACACATTAACGATTGCGTGAAATTTTTTTTTGTTGTGTATTTTTTTTTGTTTTCGTTTTTTTTTTATGCTTGCGGCATATTTTTGGCATTGCCCTTGGAATATTTGACATGATTTCTTGTATTGGTCGTAAATTTCCCAAAGAAAATGCGAGGGAAAACAAAAGCCACACCAAAAAGCAGACAATTTCAGTTCTATAGTTGAAGCAGCAGCAGCAGCCACCCGTTCCCCTTGCCCCTTGGCCATCCCTTTCGTATTGTCAGCGACTGTGAGAGATCAATAAACTTTTGGCAAACAACAAGAAGAAAATGGAATCGCAAAAGAAAACAAAGTAAAGCGCATAAAGAGAAATAAAGCAAGCAGCAAAGATTACAGCTCAACAACAGAAAGAGATGGCATTCATACGGAGTGATAGAGGCAGACTGAGAGAGAGAAAGAGACAGGGGGGAACTTTTTGAAGTGATTGTCATGGAAGTCATCGTCTGGTCTGGTCATGGCAAATATATCACTCTATAGCTCTTCGACTGAGTAGCCCCTGCACTGTCCGCCCCTCGCTGTTTCCTGCGTTCATTTGGCGCTATATTTTTTTTCTCTTTATTTATATAATCACAGACAATATACACACACACATATATACATCTGTTTGATTGTTGTTTTAGTTTACTTTATTTGTATTTTTTTGACACAGAGCGAAGAAATCTGCGTCATCATCATTAAAGTTGCCGGCTTTATAGGTGAAGACTCTCAGACGCTGACTTGAGTATCTTTATTTTTCTACCTCTTTTTTTTCTTGTTAATAACAGTCTTCCCGTTTCAGTCTCTCTGTATCTTTGTCTCTTTCACTCTTTCTTTCTTTTTCTCTCATTCGCCCTTTTACTATACCTCTTTCTCTGTTTATCTGCGACCCTTTCGTTTGTCAATTTGCAGTTTGTTGTCTCTGTTTGTTTCTATTCACATTGTTAAAGAAATAAATGAGTTTTTCATGATGTTTGCAATAGCCTGAGATAGTATCTTCAGGGTATATTCTATTCGGAATTATATATACTGCTGTTATTGGTGTTGTTGGTGAAAAGAGAGAGTTTATGGAGCTATAAATAAATGATAAATGTAACATGAACAAAAAAAAGTGACAAAATTCAAAATATTATTTATTTTTATTAAAAAAAATTACACTTGCAACTGATGGAAACCATTTCATAATAGATTTAAAAAATTGGTAAGAGCAGCTAAGCTTTGTGATATCGTAGAGCTGGAAAATTATCGATGGTTTGTTACTTTTCAAAATATCGATAGTTTACTTGGATAGTTCGATACTGTCATTGACATAGTGATGTAAAGTATGAGGAAAAATATTACTTTTTTGCTCATAAGTCATGGACTGACAATTTCGGGGTCCTTTTTTTGCTTGTGAAATTCGTTATATGTAAAATTTCATTAATTTCATACTACTATCGATAGTATCGATAGTTTAAACTATTATACTCATCACTGTCGATTGGCTTCACTGTCAATAGTATCCCGGCTCTATTAGGTCGTATAGCTGCTGCTCAACGATTTTAGTTTTCATTTTGGTAAAAACAAAAAAAAAAAAAAACATAATAAAAGCGAGAAACGAATGTATAATTTATTTTTATCTGTCTGTTTTTGTATCTATTTCGAGTATATTTGCCGTGTTTAGCTGCTGCCATTTCTTGGCAACGTTTTTAACATTTTGAACTTTTGCACTTTGCAAATAGACAAAAGATGTTTTTGTTGTTGATGTTGTTGAAGAAGAGCTTGTTGTAATGGGGCGAATTATATGTGGGTGGGTGTGGATTCATGATATTCATATATACAAATGTCAATGCAGCTCATTAAACATTTCATAAATGCCGAATGTAAGAGTGAATGTTATATTAATTTCAATTTTTCTTTTTCTCTTCTTTTGCAGGTGCGTATCCTGTGTTTGTACACTCAATGCCTGCCTCAAGTCCTGGATTATTGAGGCAGCCATTAAAAATTTAACTAATTTAAATGAAATGACTAACAAATGTTTGATGTGTAAGTCCAGTATGTCACTTAGATGTACCCCAATTCCTCGCTCCCATCTACTAGACTTACAGTCCCTAAAATAAGTTAATCTTCACACTCACACAAATTATTGAAATGAACACGGACTGCAGACACGCTAATCAAGTTGACCTTTGCGACAAGTTTTTATATATAATATATCTAATTTTCTGCTTACTTTTCGAATTAGACAAAACAAAAAAAAAAAAAGTTGAGCAAATCAAAAAAAAATAATAATAAAGTCCAAAATGTGCATTTAACATACTAAAGATGAATAAGCAACAATATTATCTGAAGAGAAAAGAGAGAGAGATAGATAGAGAAAGAGAGTAGCGTAGAGGGAGAGGCAGATAAGGTCCGGCATTAATACATTGAGATTATTTTTATATGAGAACCATAACAGCTGATCAATATTAACATCTGTTCGTTTCATTTTATATTTGAGTCTGTTGAAATAATTATATATTGTTAAATCTTGAAATTATTTATGACAAATTGTTTACGCGCTGTAGAAACAACATTTTTGACACTAAAACTATATATCAACGTCCCCAACGATCAAATTTCAAAAACAATTTCTAATTTGAAACATTTCATTTACTCACCATCTCTCAAGGTTAAGTTCAAGCTAGAAAAAAGATATTTACTATTAGGAATAATATTGGTAAATTCAATTTGACTATAATACTGAAAGGAATTTAAATCGAATTTTAAAACCAACGTTAATTATCTTTCGAAAAATGACTATATACAAAAAGATTATGTTTTTTGGAATAGCAAACATTTCATAACAATATTCGTAACTTTTCTAATGTAAACATATCAAAAGGGAATTACATAAACTGTAATAGGCTATAGAATACCACGAATCATTGCATTTGTTTGTCAAGCCACTCGAAATCGGTTAAAATTCTGTGTACCCCATTGTAGAACACCCTTGACAGAGGGTACTACAGCTATAGTAATGATAACAACAACAATAACAGAGACATTAACTACTTATACAAACGCTGTCAATGTATGGCGACTGTATGCATTAGTCCCCGTAGAGAGTAGATTTCCATTCATCTAGCATTCATTTCTATATATCGGTCTTTCTCTATCTTTGTTGCTCTGTTTTCGTCTCGCTCTATCTATTTGTTATCTCAGCTGCTTGTTCTCAGTAGTTGTCTCTTCAATTGCTTTCAATTGAGTACAATTCATTGACTTTTATTGCACTTGCCACAATCCGCGATCAGCTGTTGTATTACGTTGTGTTGCTGCTGTTGCTGTTGCTGTTGCTGTTGTTGCTGTTGCTGTTGTTACTGCAAGCAGAGTGGGCACAGTGCCCGCCAAAAATTTATGGTCAGTTTTAATCGTTAATCGTGTTATGTGTCGACAGCAAATAAAAAAAAAATAATAATAATTAAATAAAAACTGTGACCCACTTTGGAATGGAATGATCAGTTTGGATCGATTTGTTTGATTCTTCAAAACTGGTTATAATGAGGAAATCAAATACAAAAAAGTTTTTTCCTTTTTTTTTTTTTGTCTTGAATTTTGTAAAGTCAACAACAACGCCCCAGTCATAAAAGTGTGCAAACAATTTGTTTATACCCTGTAGATAGTTAGATAGAGTATACTAAGAACAATATGCATGAGTTCTTAGTATTTTCATAAAATCTACTACACAGTTAATTATATATCTATAAAAGTTGTAGTCACGAAATTTTGTATTTGAATTACAGTCATTAATTATAACATTATTATAGTAATATATTATTTATCTTTTTTTCATACATTAAGTTATTGAAATTCCTCATTCCTAAATTTCTATATTGTTTAAACCAATGTGATAAATCATTTAAAATTTTGCTTTATCAATGCAAAAGCTTTAGCAGACACAATTTGCTTAGGGTGTAAAGTAGTCGAGCATTCACGACTGCAGCGCTCTTACTTGTTGTGTTGGAAGGTTTAGTGCGCGAGATTTGTGCGCTTTGTTTGCTCTGAATTAGCATAATTCAATAAATTAGTCAATGTTAGTTAGTTTAAGTTGATGTTGCTGTTGCGGTTGATGTTGCTGCTGTTGCTGTTGCTGTTGGTTGTTGGTTGTTGGTCTTTGTTGTTGTCACTGTTGTTGCTGTTGGGTGTCCAAGGCGTTTGTCTCTGCTAAAATCTTTGTTTTTGACCACAGGTGTTGGTCTCTCTCTCTCTCTCTCTCTCTCTTTCTCTTTCGCTCTTGGATTATCTATCTATTTGAATAAAAAAAAATGCCGTTTGCTTTGGGTCAATAGACTTTTGTTCGGTTTTTGTGGCTGTTGCTTTTGTTTATTTGGCTTTTTTACGGATGCTTTTGTGTTGGCTATTGTATTGTTTTGTCTTGACATCTAACGGAAGTTTTGTGCGACCCGTACACTCAGCCCAAAACACAATAAGGTCAGCTCTCTATACAAGACCTCCCAGCCCCCAACCACAACCGTTTCCCTCCCTCCTTCATTTCTTTAACCTGAACTCCAGCCCAAAACAAAAACAAAAAAAAATCAACCTCAGGCTGCATTTGTGTTTTACTCACAAAAATTCTTTTGTGTGTATCTTTTGCAGGTGCTAGGCGCTAAAATAATACACTCGAAAAAAATAATTGTTTAAAATGGAGCAGCCACAACAACAAGAGCAAAGCAACAGCAACAGCAACAACAACAACACCAACAAAAGCCGCCACAAGCAACAACAGCGAATGCAGCTACAAGAAACAAATTGCAGACAAACAACAGCAAATGCAACAACAACAGCAGCAGCAACAACAACAACAGTAGCGGCAGCAACTGCAACAGCAACAACAAGAGTTGCAGCAGCGACAAGAGCAACAAGAACAACAACAACAGCAGCAACAACAACAACAACAACGTTAATATCAATGGCCGTGCATTGAGATACAGATTTGTTGTTGTTGTTAACTCAATTTTTATTCGCCTCCGTCTCTCTGCTATCTGCTATTTCTCTCTCTCTCTCTCTCTATCCATCTCTATCTTTATTCTGTTCTGTCTAAAGCGACGCGGCCTCGGCTACAAATTCAAATGAGAAAGCCGAAGAAAAAAACGTTTTACATAGTTTAAAAAACAAAAAAAAAGAAAAACCAAACACAACAACAAAAATAAAAGCTAATTAACAAAAATACAAAAATAAGCAAAAGCAAGAGAAAGAGTAAGAGGAGAAGAAAAAAAACGTGGCAAGTGTTAAACAAACATTGCAAAACATAAAATATAACTAAAAAGTGATTGAAAAAAAATTGAATGAAAAATAAGAAAGAACAACAACAAACTGAACAAAGGCAAGAAGAAACATAGAGAGAGAGATAACAAGCGATAACACAGCAGACAAGCAACTAAACAAAGCGAAGGGAAAAGGAAAACGAAAATAAAAAAGAAAAAGAAAACGAAAAGCAAAGAAAAAGTTAAGAAAAAACGACACGAAACTGCGGCAGAATTGAAATTTGAATTGAATTTTTGTGATGTAAGTTGAGAACAAACAAACAATATGATTTATGTACTACTAATTGCCATTAAGTAATTGCATATACATTTATATATATATATACATAGTCTATAAGGTGGTAAATATATGCAAGATAATATCAGCGAAAAGATTGCACAAGTACAAATATTATCTATTACATTACGAGAGAGAAAAGACATTGAAATAAATATATGGAAACGTAGGAAAAAGTAAGGTATATCATTAAACTTAATGGAATATATTAGTTTTGATTTAATGCAAATAAAACAACATTATTGAATGTTAAATCAATAACTGTATATATTTTATATATATATATAAAATATTCTATAGAATCAAATTAAACTTTCAATTTGCAATTGAAGCAGCTTGAGTTCTAACTTACGAACAGCTTAAAGCTGTAATTTGGTCTTGAGCATGCTTTGAGCAAAGCTTAAAGCTCAAAAGCAAAGGCAAATGTCAGTCTTAACTCAAAGTTCAGTTCCAGTTCGTTTCCTGTGAGAGCATTAATCATACGCACCATTGGTCAGCTCTGTTACTGTGCTGTATATACCATCAGAAATGATGTTACATCTGTGCCTCTGCTTTTGGCTCTGGCTCGTTATTTCTGTGATACGTACACCTGAACAATCTCAGTTACTGGCTGTGAGCATCCCTGAGGCATTATTGAGTTTGGGGGGCCAATCAGTGCACTTCCTACTTTTTCTCAGCGGCTCGTGTTGTGTCTGTATTGGAGTATGGAAATGATGTGTGTAGGTGTTTGTTGGTCCCTTGGCCTCTAAGCCAATTTGCGTAACATTCGAAATACGGTATGCTGTAGTATGCTATAGTATATACTATATACGATATACAGGTTTTCAATATTCCTTTGCCAATTGGCAACTAACGAAGCGCCTTCAGTATACCCACGGGTAGCTAAAGCTCTTTGCCACGCCCAGCTTATTAGTGTGGGCGATTTTACGTGCTGTTGCTGGTGCCTGCCTCTCGTTAGGATTCTGGGCGAGGCATTTGCATTATGATATTTCGGTCTGTCACTTCATCACGTTGACATTTCTGTCCCTCGGCTTGGTTCTTGTGTGCTCTGCCCAAATTGATACAGCACCGAATCAATTCCCATCTACTTTCCCCTACAATCTCTGGCTGTCTGTGTATATGTATTGTTCATTCACTGTTCGTTTAGAATTTCAATGTTGTTGCACAGCTCATGATTAATAACATTGCATTAATTAAACAGCCAGACATGCCACTCTGTCTGCCCCTGATGTCGCACTTGGGCAGTCGATGCTGCCGTTCTGCTCATTCGTTCATTTGTTCATTTTGCTCATTAGTCTTGTGTTTCTTTATTTCTGCTTGAAATCGAGGCAAAAGTTTTGAGTTGCAGCTGCAATTTCCACACGAAAACTAAATGGAAATGCAACTGAACACTTGCTTATAGGATAGAGTCTTAATTAAAGGACCCGCCTATCAAAAGGGATCAACTTGCAGCGTCAAGAAGAGATGCGTAATAGTATTAGTTATAAATTAATTGGCCGACTGTGAGTGTCATAATTAATGATGAATTTATTATATAGAAACAAGTGCTGCAATAGCAATCAACAAAGTCTTTGCCTTTGCATAATGAGTTCAAGTTGAATGAATTATTTTCCATTGAACTGTCTGGGTTTGCTCTATGTTAGGCATACGTATCAATAAATTATTATTTATTTACTTAATATTCATTATTATTAAAAAAAAAAAAACTGAACTTTACACACACACACACAAACAAAATATGAGTGATTAAATAATGAAGCTGTTGAGTTTTCAGTGTCATAATATTTGTTGGCCTGATACATTATCCAATCTCTTGTCAATAATGGTAATGACACGACCACAGATCATGCTATAAATAATAATATTTATAGTCTGTTTGAGTAGCTAACAAAAAGCGTTTTTTTTTTTATTGTCAATAA
This sequence comes from Sphaerogastrella javana, assembly GCA_037040025.1. Lineage (NCBI taxonomy): Eukaryota > Metazoa > Arthropoda > Insecta > Diptera > Drosophilidae > Sphaerogastrella > Sphaerogastrella javana. The sequence goes on from JBANCZ010003154.1 coordinate 8,018, forward strand.
TAAAAGCTAAAGGCTTTAGCTTCAAGTTGAAGCGATGTAAACGAATTGCGTTCAAATTGCCTTGAAAAAGGTAGAAGAAATAAACACAAATCAAACAACGATCGAAGCTGAGCTGCGATCTATATGTATTTATTTATATTAATGTATATAAATATATATACTATGTACTATGTATATATATATATGTGTGTCTCGAGCTATAGATGTGGTGCGTTGGTGTCTTTGAGCTAGAAATCAAATCAAATTGAAATCGAATTTCATGTTTAGTTCTCACATCGCCCACAGACTCGAAACTCAAGCTCAGACGCTGTTGACGGCAGCTGTCACAAATTTTTTTCTAAAGTTTTTTCTGCCAATTTTTTAAATTGAAGTTGGTGTTGTAGTTGTAGTTTAGTTGTTGTTGTATTCGAATTTGTTGAAGTTGAAGTTGCACTCTGTTGTGGCTGTCAAGTGCCACACAGGTGGCTCTGCCAAAAAAAAAAATGAAAATAAATTTTGTTTTCGCTGTTTTAAAGTGCTGCAGCGCCACTTTACGCAATGCAAAATGTTACGGCGTATAGAGCCAATGCGTATGCAAATTGCAGCAACTGTAAACTGTGCTATCCCCATGCCTCTCCTACCCCCAACCGCCTCTGCCCCCTTGCTGTTTATACAGTTTGGTTGACTATGAGGAAACTAGGCAAGCAAAATAAACGAAAAGGTGCCTCACTGAGTGAATGAATGAATGAATGAGTGAGTGAATGAATGAATGAGTGAGTGACTGAATGACTGTGTGCATGAATGAATGTTAAGTATGTGCACAAAGATTGACAAGCGTTAGCCAAAATGTGCACACACAAAAAATATTGTTCACACATGGCGGGCGCCGCAGCAACAAATGACAACTGCAACACCAACAAATGACAACTGCAACAACAATAATATTAATAACAACAACACCAACAAATCAAGTCAACATTTATGTGTGTGTGTGTGTGTGTGTGTGTGTGGGTTGTTGTTGCCGGCAGACGCGGGGGCGTTGACTTGCGCCTGCAATGTCTGGAGGTAAAACTATGGCTATGGCTATAGGTTTGATTGCCTTTGGCTATATCCACATAAAGCTTTGACTGTGGGCTGCCTTACAGCTCTCAAATGGGCAATGGAAATATGTGCAAACATAATGCAACGACAACAACATTGGCAGCAACAGCAACACCAACAGCAGCAACACAAGCAACAGCGTGCAACATTATGTAATATGGAAGCTAATTAAAATGCTCAACAATAATGACAGTAATCAGAATCAAGATCGGGAGTAGCTACAGCCATTACCAATGCAATAGCAGCAGCAGCAAAGGTAGCAGCATTTGAAAACTGCATTAACCTGAAAATGTCAAGTGTTTGCACTGCTAGAAAAGCAATCGATAATAAGTGAAATATTGCTGCTGAAAGACTATACTTAGGGATGGCCCGATTAATCATACGATGCACAATAATCGAATGTTTTCCTTGAAATATCGATTAAATAAAATCAAAAAAAGTGTAATGCAAGTAATCGGATGGTAAAAATGAATCATACGATCGAATAAGCGATTAATGCATTTGTTTTTGCCATCCCAAACTATACTATATAATATAATTATAGTGTAGATATTTTCTATATATAGATGTACACTGCCACTGCCTACAAAATGCATTTAAAAATTTATTTACCCCAAATGAAGAACGTCGAAAAAGAAAAGTCTGCAGCGAAATGTCAATTTAAATGAAGCGCCGCTAATGGACATGTGAACGGACAGCTGTGTATGTGTCTATGCTCGTGCCATTTGCAGATGCAGATGCATAGATATATATATAGCTATATATAGCTACAATTTAACAATATACAATTGGTCTGCAAAAGGGCCAAAGTGACGTCTATATATATATATATACTTTATTTCGTTTGAAGATTCGCGAGCATATAAACAATTTGTGGAAGTTATTGCAATTATAAGCTGAGAAATAATAATGAATGCATAAAAAGTGATGTCGCATTCAATTAACTGCAAGCAAATACAAATAACTACATGTAGTTCCACAATGCCACGCCCATAAATACAAACAACAATCACACACACACACACACACACACACATGCCAAGTATTTTATGTGTTTTATGCATTTCGTATTGATGTTTGTACAATTTCGGGTAGGAGAAATTTGCTTCTGCTGCTGTTGGGGACAATTTTCAATTTGGCCAGGCCATTGGCATGTTTTGCTACTGCTTCTGCTGCCAATGTTGTTGTCGTTGTCGTTGTCGTTGTCGTAAAAATGCATTTTAAACTTTTATGACTGCTGGGGCATTGAGTAATGGCCATAAATACAACTGCAGGCCCACTGTGCGCTGTGCCTAACCAAACAAAAAAAAAAAAATACATAGCCCCATACATACATACGTATATCCCATATATATATCGTAATACCGACTTGTCGAAAAATTTCCTACATTTATTTCCTTTGGTTCGTTTATTTTGGCAACTGAGCTGCCTCTGGGGCAGTCTTTGTCACAGCGATGGGACACTGGAGCTGGCCGCAATGTTGTGGTTAGCCACACCAACATTTCAAATCCTAAACGACAGTTTTTATTGAAATTTCTTGACACTGCAATATACACTTGCATTCTATGCGTACTGACATACGTAAATATACCAGAGACCCGAAAAGAAAACAATACATTTCTGGGGAATTTATTTTTTCGCAAAGATTTCGCTTAAATTTTGTTTCACTCACAGAGTTTTCTTTTAGGAAAATTTGTATTTCTTGGCTGTAGAACATTTTGTAGTTTTTCAAAGATTTATTCTCATTTTAAGAACATTTCAAAAATGATGAGATGCATTTAAAGATTTATGGGAAGAATTGTAGAAATTATATTGTATATTTATTTAAGCAACTTTTGTGTATTGATGAATGCTCTTGGAGGGATTTTATTTGGCATTATATTATATATATTTAATCGAATACATTCAATCTGCATGCAGATGTATACAAGTATTTCATTTCAGAGTACTTAAAACCAAATTGTGGTCCATTCAATGCAATAAATCCTTTTATGAGTAGATTTCCAACGGAATGAATATTTCCATGTTCCGCCCCATCAATGGCTACTCCCACTTTTTTGGTGTAATCAAAGACTTGGGCAGAGATATTTATCACAAACTGTCTATGTTTATGCTGTGCTCATAAAGTGCATACATATATCATGTGAATATTGCACTCTTTCCTTCCAGAAGGTATTCCTTTTTTTCTCATTTTCAGTCTCTCTAAATCTCTCTCTCTCTCTCTTTCTCTCTCTGTATATCGTACATTCTCTTTCGTTTTTAGCGTCTCTTCTAGTTCTCTCGTTCTCCGTTCTCTGTCTCAGCATTTATCTGTGCTGCAATCTCTCTCCGGGCACACATAAAAGTGTCTGCAGGGCAGGCATTACAAGCAATGTTATAGTATGGTATATATATATATAATGGGCGTGGCAACGCCCCAATGTGTATCCCTTCGGCGCTCAATGCATTGAAATAAATGGCAAAACGCATTAAAACTTGGGCTATAATCAATCTTCATGTGCGGAATGCTTCATTGCTTTTGCGGTTGCCAAACGAGCCGAAAGGGTGGCAAGTAAGGTGAAGAGGGAGAAGGAAAGAGAGACAGAGAGATCAAGAGAAAGAGAGAGAGAGAGAGTAAGGCATATACAGAGAAGGAGAGAGAAGCAATCAAGCAATCTTGCAACAGAAAATATTGCTCATTAAATTTGAGAAATGCCATGCAAGAGAGAGAGCGAGAGAGAGAGAGAAGCATATACCGATAGGAGGTGGAAAAGAGGATGGGGACTTGTCGCAATGCAATTAAATAATGATGTATGTATGTGTGTGTGTGTGATTATATAACACACACACACGCTACTTCTGCTCCTCCGCCTCCTTCTCTTTTTGCAGCTGCTGCTGCTGCTGCTGCTTGATACGAATGTGAATTTCCCTGGAAAATATCGAACGGAAAATCAATTCTAATTAAATTGTCAACATTTTGCGCTGTGCCCAAAGCTGATTAGGTGGATGTATATGTGTGTTTCTGTATATGTCGATGTGTGCATGTGTGTGTGTGTGTGTGTGTGTGTGTGTGCGTGTGTGCGTGTGTTTGCATCTGTGTGTAATTGCATTGGCTGCATGCGTCTGTTTTCACCTGATTTACCAAAGCTTTTTAGCCAAATTGAATTCACATTTCGAACGCGGCTTAAAACTCTCGCAACGAAATGAGATAAAATTTGTGCCAAAATGAATAACATTCAACTGTGGCTCAAATGCACCCATTGACCCACTCTATGCGGTGGTTTGCCACCAGCGGTCTGTCAATGTGTGGCAGGCCTCACTTACTGTTTATGGTGAGAGGGAGGCATGCCACGCGACCAAATGTGTTTCTTTTTTTTTTTGGCCATTTCTATAATACATTTTCGCGTTATTATTTTGCATATTGGGCTGGCGCTAAGTGGTTAACTCGTTATGCTGCATTTGATTTAATGGCAGCATATTTAATTAGATGATTGACACTAGTTGAAATCTAATGAAATACTACAGATAACTAACTAGGCTGACGAGTGGAACTTTAATTTACATTGCACACATAGAACTCTATATATTATAGCGTAATTGTAATTGCTGTTTTAGTCTGATTAAGCTGACGCTTTGCATTTCGTTTCGATTCGATAAATAAATCAAATTTATTTATGCTAATTTTGAAATGGTGGCACTCTGTCTAGTTGTTCCAATCGATGGAAATATATCATATAAGAAGCTAGCTATAGGAATAGCTCACAGCAGAAACCACCCCCTCTTTAAAGGGAATGAATATATTAAATCTATATTAAATATATCTTTGATTAGTCATAAATGAAATAGGAACAAGTTCTATTGATATATTATAGTAAAAAAAATTAATATTAAATATTTTGTTGATTAGTCATAAATGGAATAAGCAAACATTTAATCGAACCATATAACTGTTGTAGTAAAAACTGTACTTTAAATGCACGACTTTAACTATACATACTAAAAATGTATGCAAGCAGCAGTTTGAAGGTTTTTTGTTTGCTCATTTTTTTTTTAATCATAGTATATATGTATGTGTCTCCCATTTGGGAGTGGCCTTTTTTCCATGCAGTTTTGTGCTGCTTTTCTGTATTCTGCAGTTAATATTTAGTCTCTCGCACACATACACACGCACACACACACACAGTAGATACACTCAAACATACGCTGAAAAGTAGGCAATGAAAATGTTTGCCATTGTCCTCAAATGTTGCTGCTTTTGCTGCTGCTGCTGCTGTTTTTTATGCTGGTTGCTGTGCGTGTGTATGTGTGTGTGTGTGTGTGTTGTAACTGTAGCTGTAACTGTATCTATATATATATATATATATATATATATAGTTG
>JBANCZ010003155.1:0-13449 GCA_037040025.1 Sphaerogastrella javana
GGACGCGGCTCAAATCTTTTATATTCTTCTCAAAATAATAGGAGTGCCGATACAGCGAGACGATTTTGGCGATTTGGACGATTCTGGCGATTTTTTGGCGATTTTGGCGGATTTTTGGCAATTTTGACGTCAAAACGCCTCCTGCCAATAGGTGCTTCACAGATTTGAAGCCATATAATACAAAATATTAACATATACACATATATAAATATGCCTAATATATCTATTCAAACAATAATTTGTAATCTCATATATAATATTCTTAATGAATTATATTCAAACTTTTAGGACTATAATCAAAAGAATTAATATGTATATAATCACAATTATTAATTGATATAATTTGATGAGATGTTGACCCACTGTGCCTGCAGGATCTACAGCGTAAACGCACTAAGACACTGGGACGAGGAACTTGCTTTGCTTTACGATCGCGTATCTCAAGTTTATCGCTTCATTTTCCATGTTTTATGCGCAATTTATGCCGCGTGGTCGGAGTCCCAGCCCCAGTCTCAGTCCCAGTCCCAGTCCAAGACGAAGTTGCATTTGCTGTTGCCGTTGACGTCCCTATTGCTGTCTTCATTCGCGTCTTCAATTCGAGCCCGCTCTCTCTCTTTCACTCTCTCTCTCCAACCCTCTCTCTCTCTCTCTCTCTTTGTCTCTCTCACTGTGTTTATGGCACAACTTGTGTGTTTTTGGCCAACTGACGCTGCTCTGGCTGCGATTGCACGCACCGCTTTGTCTGCCATCGTCATCGCTGGAAGATACTATACCAAACAAGCATTCGCATCTGCAGGTCCCAGCTCTCAGGCAGCGATTCGGGCCCAAACCAAACCCAGAGACCCAACACAACGAGCCAAATCTCGCTGTGGCAGTCAGCCTCTCCCTCATCCTCAGACTCAGCCATAGCCACAGCCCTCGGTCTCCCCCGTTCAGTGTCCATTGCCTTCGTGTGCCAGTCATTGGGCATAAGTAATTTTGCTGCCACGATTTCTGCTTCGTTTCCTTTCGGTGGTGCACAACGTATACACTCAAGTAGGCATGAGAGATCAGATAAGGGAATTTTATAATTAGCCTGGAATCGAAATGGATATTAAGATATCATAATAACAATTAGAATAATAATCATTATAATCATAAAACTAAACATAAATTTAAAGAAAAGTAACTTTTAATAGTGAAAAATAAATGCAGCTAATGAAATATTTAGACGCATTTAAGCCTTAGTCTATATTAGTAGATTTACTGTTAATATATTGATACTATATGATCATTCCATATTAGTTATATAAAGAATAGATTTCTTATCTCTACATCCGTTGAATTTTGATCATTTTGCTATACCAACATAGTTTTATAATAGTTTGTAATATTCTACCTATATTGTTATCATTTTATATGCAGGAATTATAATATAATAGGAATATATGAATGTGGTATAAATATAAATTCAAGTTTGTTTAGTTATGGCTTCTAAATGATCATCAAATGTATCCCCTCTTTGTTGATCTACACGCCCACATTCGGTGTCTCTATGGCTGTTGCCCTGATCTCTCTGGCCCCTGGGATTTGGCTGTCTATTGCTTACCTGGGATACCTTTGCTGCCCAGGGGCAATTAGCTCACCGCTTTGTAGGCAATTAACCTGCGATTAATGGGTGCACACACACACACACACACACACACAAACACATACTGAGAGATTGACCCCTCATAATATTTCCTTATGCACTCATAAAAATGTTCTAACCAATTTGTTAACCGCCTTTGGCCCTGTTTGACCTGCTCCCTAGGTTCTTTCTTTATTTGTTATTGTTGTTATTGTTGCTCTGTTGTTGTTGTTGTTGTACGTGGTAAAAATTGTATTTTTATGTTTTGTCAGTGTTTATAATTAATCACCTGTTGTACGCATGCATTCGCTCTCACTGTGTGCGTATACTATATATATTCCCCTTCCTCTCCCATTGCTATAGCGCCATTAGCGCCGGCTTCTCTTTTGGCCCATTGAAACTCCCCTCATCCACAACCACATCCACACCCCTCCCTCCCTCTCCTTCCCTCTACCTCTCCATCGATCTCTTTACCTTTCTCTTTCGGTTCCTCACTCCTATTATGCGCTTTGATGTCTTTATTTACTAATTTCCCGCTTATCATTTGGATGTTTTGTAAATTGAAACATTTTCACTAATTGCCTGAAAATTTGTTATTGCTGTTGCTGCTGCTGCTGTTGTTGTTATTGTTGTTGTTGTTGTTGTTGTAGCAGCAACAGCTGCACCTTGCGCCGCACTTGAGTGCACTTTGACCCCGCTGCAACTTCAACTTAGAGCTCGTTGTTCCAGTGGACAATTAGAAAAGGCAAAGCGGCAATCGGCAACATCCGGCCAGACCAACATCAGGCTGTAACTCAAAATTGAAAATTATGTGGGCGACGTATTTCTAGGAAAATTCAAGACACGCACTGCCACACCAGCAACTGGAACTCTCAAACTCAAAGTCAAACTCAAACTCGAATTCTACGACACTCTTGACCATGTTCTTGAGCCAGGGGCCAAGTCAAAGTCATTAAGTTGAACCTTCGATTACACTGCACAACAAATTAGCAGACAAAGGAGTAATTTATATAGCATTCGTTTGATATGAACTAAATATTAAGTCTGGCATTATGGCTTAAGTGTTATTAATTTTGATAATATTTCATGATTAATTTAAATTAAATTAATTGAATAATTTGTATATTTAATTCCATTGAAATTCAAATATGTTAAGATAATTGATCTATACGGATTGACTTTTCTATAAATTGCCAAGAATTAATTGAATTGAAATGATTTTGAAATTTGTTAAAGTATTTTCGCAATCATGATGTATAGTGTCATTTGGCAGGGTCATACGCCATTCGACAATCCAGTGTAGAGAGCGTCTTTTGTTTTTATGCCTGCCAAAACAATTTTACAATACTTGACAAAAGCTTTGCCAGTCGTTGTAAGTGCAATCTCAGCTCCCCAGCCTGACTAGATGGGATCCCAGCTTTCATGTACCAAGTCTCTGCAGGCTCCCCATATACAAGCAACAAGAATTTTAAGTGAGGCGACAGCAACTGCAACTGCAACAGCAGCATCAACAGCAGCAACAGCAACATCTACAGCAGCAGCAGCAGCAGCAACATCTACAGCAGCAGCAGCAACAACAGCAACAGCAAGAGCGCGTCTACCAGTCTACAGTGTTTGCAGTTGTCGTTGTCTGTGTTGCTGCTATTGCAGTAGTAGTTGTTGTTGTTGTTGTTGTTCACTCTCAACAACGCGGTGTCGTTTCGAATTGAAAATGCATTTTTCATGATGTTGTTGTCGCTTACAAGTTGCGGTTGCAGTTGGAAATGGAAAATAATGAAGCTGGCATAGACAAACGGACGCCGTGCCGCACGATTTGCTTGTAAGGCTCCGGGACAAGGCAACAACCAACAACCAGCAACCAACAACCAACAACCAACAGACAACAAAACGCAAATTAAGCCAAGCGAAATTAATTGAAGTGATGCGCATACTGAGCAAGAGCTGCATACGACAACGACAACAACAACAACAGCAAGAGCAACAACAGCAACAACAGCAGCAACAGCAACAACATTGAGGAATCTTCTTTTTCTGCTTTTTATTTGAACATCCGCTCTCTGACTGGCTGACAAGGCATTTTGTACTTACAAGTCATTATCACCAGCCTCCATAAGGCGATCGTCAAACGCTGATAAGGATAAGACCAGGCAAGCAGCCCAGCGGCCATCTAGCTCTCACTCTTACCCTCCCTATTGCTGTCACTGTCTCTTGCTCACTTATGCCCATGCTCTCATATCAGCAGTAGTATCAACAACATCAAAGAGACAGCAGCAGCAGCAGCAGCAGCATAAAAACGATAACGAGCAAAAGAGCAAAGAGACAAACGAAAAACAGGAGCAACACAAGCAGCAGCAGCAGCAGCAGCTCAAAGGAGTAGCTGCAGAAGGGATGCTGTGTGGCAGGGCACAAGCATTTCATTTGCAACACAAAAGCAACTTGATAATGATGTCATTTGGTATTTATTTACGAGGCCCATAGTCAATGCTAAACGAGCTCTAATTTACATTTATGAAGCTGTTCTACGCACGCACCCATTCACTCTCACGGCGACTGTGACTGTGACTGCGACTGTGACAGCGAGTTCAATTGTGTGACCGTGATTGCGACTGTGAATGCGACTTTGACTGTGACTGAGCGACACTCCACGCATAGCCCTGGGGGCAAGCGATGCTGCGTGTGTGTCCCAGCTCCCTGTTGATGTTGTTATTGTTGCGTTTGCTGCTGATCGTTGCGCATTGTCGATAAGATCGACAATTGGAGCGCCTTTTGTCTGTGTATATGTACACGTGTGTGTGTGTGTGTGTGTGTGTGCAGTAGAAGGACACGCAACAACAAGCAGCAAGAGCAGATAAAAGAGAAACGAGATCAACTAAGTGATTCAAAGTACAAGTGCATAAATTACAGATAACGATACGTGTTTGGACTTGTCCAGTTTGCAGCGATAGTACAAGCCCCAATGGCTGAGAGTGTAATAAAGATAGCCTACAACGGACACAGAGAGAGAGGACAGACGGGAACACATACAGAGGGAGAGGGAGCAAGCAATTCATCACAGTTGAAATCTATGGTAAATTGCAATTTAATGCATTCGTCATTTAGAAACAATTAATTAAATACAAATCTCTAATTTAGTCTCTTACTATTGCTTTCTGTCCCATTTGGCGTTCCTTCGAGAAGTCTCTTTATTAGTCGCTTAGATGGCTAGAAGAATCCAAACGAGAGAGTAAAAGAGAAGAGTCGGGGCAATCGAAATGTTGATCAAAATTCAAAGAATCCTTTGTGCCTATGCCATTGTTGCCGCTGCATAAAATTCCCAGTATTGCATTCGTCCTAACATCAACAACAACAATAAGAACAACAGGAACACTAACAATAACAATAACAAACAACAACAAAACAGAGTAACAACATAGCAAACAGCCTATTATAAAGCAATCCGCGACTGTTTGCTTATTTACTTCTTCCTCTGTGTTGTTGTTGTTCCTGTTGGTTTTTTTTTGGCTCCTCTCGCTTGGTGGTCAGCAAATGAAGTCATAAAATTTTCAGCGTGCCAAAGCCAAAAAAAAAAAAAAGAAAGGAAAGGAAGAAGAAGCAACTGAAGAAACTGTCTGAGAGCTGAGCGCCGCCTTTTGTACGGTAGGCCAAAAGCTGCCATTGATGATGGAGATGATGATGGGCCTCAACAGGGCACAGAAACTAAAGTCAAACAATCATACACATACTCACGCATTCACACACATACTCATACTCACACTCACACTCACAATTTCATACAGACACATAAACACAACACGAAGTCGACGGCTCCTTGAGATACAATGATACAATATTATTATGCTGGGCCAGGCGCTTGATTCTCAGATTGAAATCAAAGTGCGAGTGTAGCTCTCTTCTCTCTCTCTCTCTCTTTCTCTGAGATACACACATACACATATCTAGTGTGTGTGTGTGTGTGCTTTTGTGTGTGTGTGGCAGCAGAACAATTCAGCATTGTTTTGGCCATTGGGGGCCACCCAAAAAGTTATGATTAAGTTATGCGGCTGCTCTTTTTGTTGTTCTTCTTGTTGCTGTTGCTGTTCGTGTAGCGGTTGTTGCTGTTGATCTTGCCAGTTAACACAAATAGCCAAAACATGACTAAGCGTAACAACAACAACAGTAACAACATATGTATAAAAAGGGCTACTAACAACATTTCTCATTGAAACCATGCCATGCTACACGCTCTTGTTGGAGCAGTCTATACCAGTAATGAGACCTAATTACATAGTTCCCATGTTAGTTTTCTTAAATTAATTAGATTTACTCACAATTTCCAGTGATCCCCTTACTAAGAGTTTGAAGCATTCCAATATTTCGTCACATTTCATATTATTTATTCTTCTCCATTGCATTTCAATATTGTCACGTCTCTCTCTCTCTCTCTCTCTCTCATCTCATCTTTTATGGACAAAGTGGAGTCGAAATACCTAATATAATATGTATATGTATTTGTTCTGTTGAAGTATTATTTACTTACAAATTTTATTGATCTATTTTCCAAATAAAGCTCCTTCCACACTGAAGGTTTCCATTCGCATATTGCGTAGTATTTTATTTTCTTCTTTTTCTCCTCTTAATTCCAATATGGCGCTACATATCTATTAGTTCTTTCTTCTCCCTTTTCCCTTTTTTGTACACAAACTGAACCCGTGGCACCTAAAATAATTCATATACGTATTAGTTCTGTTAAATTATTAATTACTTACAATTTTAATTGATCCTCATTTACTGAATGCAGTTCATGTTCTACAGGGTTCTATTCATTCCAATATTGCATTACATTTGTCTTTTTTTTTTCGTCCAGCTCAGTTAGAAGAGAGGGGCCTTGGCTCCTTACCGCATATATTATAGGTCCACACATATGATATGTGTATATACTCATAATGAGGAAAATAACATGCATATTTGCGAATTTTCGTACACTTTGCAAAATTACCACATATCACAAATGTGATTTTTCGCGCCTGCCAAAATGTAATGCTTGCAGAGCTGCCATCCTTACAGCGCTGTTATCGATTGGTTTGATAGTAGCTATCGATACCATCGATTGTGTTTTGTTTATAATTACTTACATTTATGATAGTTAGATTTTAACTACAAATAAGTTGATATAGTGTTACTATAGAATGTATAATTATTATTATCAATTGTACTTACTACGGCTGTTATTTATTGTGTAGTAGAGTTTTTAATTTTGGCGATGTGTGCAAATGTGGAGCAGAATTCCATCAATGTGCAAGAGTATGAGGAAAATTATAAATTAATTAATAATATTTAGTAACTATAATAAAAATAATAAATAATACTAAATTAAATAAGTAATACTTATTACTTTACACGGCTCTGTGAATGCTTGCATGGGAGAGCCTAATAGTATTAATTATCGATGGAAGCGTAAACATGTTAATACTAAACAATTATCGAGTATCGTGAATAACAACATCTCGAAAATGTTAAACAGTTTTGCTCTCTGTAATCACACTCCTACGCTCACTCTCTCTCTCTCTCTCTCTCTTCTTTTTTCTAAGGCATGCTGTACTGAATTGCGAAATTGCTTTAACAGAGCATTAACAGCGATGCTGCTTCTTCCTGATATTCTGCACATAGCATGTAAAAGAGATCCAGCGATTGCTGTTACGCTGTTTTCGTTTATGCCAATGTGACCGTCTGCTATAAGTAATTAAATACTTTGTAAAATCGTTCATACATCATTAATTGCACATAATGTGTGCAATATAAACTAAACAATCATTGTTGTTGCAACAATAACAAAAACAACACCAAGAGCAGCTTTAGCGAGTGAATACAGATTAAAATACTACAAAATATCAAGCTGAGCTGCAAACTTTCTCACGGTTCAAGCCACCTGACGCCTGAAACTGAGCCAGACTCCAACGCAGAGCAAGAGCGCCGGTCAGAGCAGGAGCGAGGGAGTCTGTAGTTGGATCTCGATTCCCGCGCTCGATTCTTGCATAATTTTCAATGAAGACATCTGTCAGCAAAAATGTTCAGGCGTTTTGTTTATGGCATTTAAAGCAAAGCTGATTTTTATTACCGACCCAACATCAACAACAACAACAACAGCAACAACAACAGCAAGAACAACGACAACGCGAGCCACACGCGACGACATCGTCATCCACATCATTGACACATCGTACGCAAATTAAAAGCATCTCAGTCTCGCATCATAAAAAAAGCACACACAAAATTAAGAACGAAAAAAAAATAAAAAAAACAACATGGAGGGACATCTCGCACAGCCTATGAGCGAGGTCAAAAGGACGCGTCCTATTCGACGCGATCTGTGGCATGAAAGCAGTTAAATGAAACACCGCAAAATCTTCGACCGCCCGAGTGTGCTTCAGCCCTCTCTCTCTCTCTCTCGCCAGTCATATTGCTGCCGTCTTGCTCTCTCTATGGTTAATCAGGCTCATTAGGTGGCCGCTCATTTATATACAAAATTACGAACATGGGCCGCAAATTTTTGTGGTCCCTGAAATGTGATTAAGTTATTTTGCGGCTTTCGCATACACACACATACGCACACATACCCACAGAGATAGTAAGGAACACACTGTGAGTTGTTTTTTTTTTCGAACGCTCCATTAACCGTAATTAAGGTATTCTTTCTGCCTGCGCTTACTCTTCGCGTTTCCCTTCCCTTGCAGCTCCATGGCTTTGAAGCTGAATCTTGTCTTCGACCTGCTGCCTGGATGTAGCTTTTGGTGTTGGTCTTGTTTCTGCTTTATTGGCTTCTATAGCTTGTTGTTGAAAACCTGAGACACAGCGCACACTACCGCCAAAACAGCACCACTACAGCACCACCACAGTACTGCCATCATCACCACCAGCAACAGTCAACAGGCACCAGCAACAGCAACAGCAACAGCAACATCACCATCAACAGCACCACACACATCTTCATCTGCAGCACACTCTGTGTGGGGCACAGGCACAGGCACAGGCCCAGGCCCAGGCCAAGGCATGTCAGTTGGCTCCGACAGTTTGGCTGCCTGTTGCACGATTTTCTGGCTACAGTTAAAAAATTTTATTGACGTTTTCAATGAACTTTAGCTTTAAATATCAATATTATATTATTTATTTATTACATATCCTTTTGAAAACCGTGTGAATTCAAGAAATTCCATATGTGATTTTATGAACATTATCTTGTATTTTATGTAGATCCAACAAATGGAATTGTATGCGCATATATAATAGATTGTTCAGTCCAAAATATAACTTATAATTTAAATTTGTTTAAGATCTAAATATCATTAAGTTCTGAATGATAATAGTATGATTATAAATATTTGTAAATATCTATTATAATCGAACATATAACTTCGTCTAATAATATACATAATAATTATAATATGTATAGTAATTCTCTCAGTGTAGTCTGCCAACTTTTTGACCTCTTTGGTTATTATTTATGAAGCTATTAGTAAAGTGTGTGAACATATTTGCTTCTATAAAGTCACACAAATATATATGTATATATACCCATACAGATATATATAAAAAGAGATAGAGATAGATAGAAACGATGAAGTGTGAGGGAGAGAAAGAGAGATATATAGAGAGTGAATGCTGGTAAAAGGACCGCACAGGGCTACAAATTGCCTTAAGCCCTGGCAGTTTTGGGCATTTTGTATGTCGTGTTTAAACCCTGTACGTAAAAAGCGCTAAAGGGTCTATTCGGTTTCGACAACTGGCAAGTGTGAATACTAAAAAAAGGAGAGGGAATCAAGTATTATATGTATATATAAATATATTTCGGATTAAGTAAAAGAACTGAATTCATCGTAACCTAGTCTACATGGCTGTATGGTTGTATGTTCACCATTCTGTTCGGCTGCCTATACGAAGATTTGTTGATTCGTATGGGTTAATATGATATGATGAAAGATACCTTATGCAGGGTCCTTATTAAAAAGTAGCGTTCCTACTATTTAGTATATTTACTTTGATTTCTTGTTGCATTTGCTTAACCGAAACTGATTTAATTTTTACCTTAGTTTTGAATCCGTTCGCTCGCTTTGTACTGGAAATAGTTTGGTAGTGAGGCTGCTATAGGTAGAGCGTAAACAGAGTCGAGGTTTGAGCCACTGGCACCCAAAAAACAACGCCCCAGCGCCCAACTTGATGAGTTAATAGGAATCGAGTTACATTCCAGGCAAAAGCAGCTCACATCTCACAGTTCAGAGAGCGCAGCTCGAAGATCGGAGCTCGGCACTGGTTACCATTCAGTCCGGTTTATGGGGACCCAGACCCAAGGCCCGCACATGGTGCGCTACATTTTTTATTGCCGCTGCTGCTGTTGATGATGGGCGCTTGAATGGACGAAAACATGGACATGGACATGGTCGTTTGATGGCTCTCAGACGCTGTGCCTTAACAAACTTTATGCATGTCCGTCTGCTTGTCTGTCGGCCCATGGTATCCATGTGTGCGTGCGTGTGTATGTGTGCGTGTGTGTGTGTGTGTGTATTGAAGTATTGACAGATTTAATTAACTCATCCGCAGCTTAAGCAGACATTTTGTAGACTGTTAGCTTTTGAGCTGAGTTATCCTTTCGTCTGTCACTCCCTACTCTTGCCTCTGCCATACCTCCCATTGCCCCTACTCCGTTTGCCCCTATACCTGTGGCAGACATCCGGTGTCGTATGTTGCTCGCACTCGTATCTCTTTCGTTTTGATAATTTCCGTTTTTCAACTTGAATGAGCCGACTACGGATGCCGCTGTTGCACAGTGGTTCGAAATGAACCAAAATATTTTAATTAACCTATTTATGAAATTATTTAAATAATTTGTATTCATGGAATTAGTTATATTTAAAAAATGTCTTTTTAAAATGCTTAAAAATCCCTTTGAAAGTAAATACTAATTATTACAATTATTCTGTATTTATTAATACTGAAATTTAATGTTTTTCAAAATTTCAAATATGGTTAGTTTTATATGGTTAGTTTTATATCGTTATCGATTAATTTTTCCCCTGTCAGCCTATGCGTTTTTATCGTTCTTAAATGCACATACTTGTATTTAATCTAGAATCGTTATAGCTTGTCCCACAGTGCATTTATCCATTGGCATTTGAATTTTAGTGAATCTATCGTAATGCATCTAAAACAGAAATCAAATGAGCCATGCAAAATGCCGCCAAAAGGCTACCAATCCAATACCCAAACCCAAATTCAAACCCCAAACCCAAACCTAGAGCCAATACAGATCTGTATACCCCAAAAGCCAGTTCGAAATCCCAGGTCTTTTGTGCCCCAAAAGAAGTTGAGGCCGAAACAAAAGGCATTTCAAAGGCGCGCGGCGCGTTTTGATCGAGAGCTGATCGAGGAACTCAAAAAAAGAAAAGAAAATCGAAAGGAGTGCGACACAAAGTCTGCTCAAGCCAAAGGACAACAAGGCTAATCTGCACTTAAGAATGGGCTCAACATACATATTTATGGTATATATATATAGTACGAATGTTAATAGCAGCAACAACAAAAATCCCAAAAAAAAATTCATTTTGAGATCTTTTGTCTTAAGCAAAAAACCCGAAGACAATTAGTGCGAAGCGAAATTTGAATAAAGCGACATTTATTTGACAGGCCGTCAAGAGTCTGTCGGCAAACTATAAAAAAAACTGTATACTAAATAAAAACAACAACAACAACAGCAACATCAACAGCAACAACAACAGCAGCAACAACAACAGCAGCAACAACAACAACAACAACAACGAGAACAACTTCGTTTGATTTCATGCGAATTGAGTTTTTTTTTTGCATATAAAGTGCAGCCATGTGGGAAAATATTTTTTCTTTCTTATTTCAAATTTTTTTCGTTGGTTTTTGGTTTTTTCTTTTTGGGGTTTGTTTTGGGAGTCTTAAGATACGCTTACTACTGGAGATCACATGAGTGCCGAGTTTTATATGATAAACTAACTGCATAACTACATTTAAAGCTGCCTAGCGGCATTTTCTATACAGCCGATGGAAAAGTTTTTCAAAGACAACAAGTCGCCGGCAGCAGCAGCAGCAGCAACAACAACAGCAGCAACAGCAACAACAATAATAGTAACAACATGCAACAGCAGCAGCAAAAACAAATTAACGTTGCGGCAAGTAAACAAAATTAATTAAATGACATGAATTTGACGTGACAATGTTTTTTTTTTATATACATATACATATATATTTTTATAATATTTTCGTTGTTGTTGGTGTTGCTTTGGTTTTTTTTTTGTATATTTTTGATGTGATTGCTCAACATTTGGCTGCCGCTGTTGCCGTAGACTTCAACGAGACAACAACATCGTTAGCATCAGAGAGCTTTGCCGTTGCAACAACAGCAACAACAGCAACAACAGCAACAACAGCAACAAAAGCAACAACTGCAACAACTGCAACAGTAACAACAGCAACAGCAACAGCAACAACATCAGCGTCTGATGACGACTTACAACCAGACATGCTGCATACAATTACTTGTGCAATTATAGATACCCTACCGCTATACAGGGTATAGCTATACTATAGTTTATAAGGCAATATAATTAACTTAAACAAATTTACATGGAATTTAAAGCCTTTCATTTTGAAACGTTTCTATATATAATTCTATACAATTTTTAATTCATTTAATTTATTTAAATGTTAATATGTCTCATTCTATCTTTAATATGAATTATTTTTTTAAATTTGTTCATTCTTTAAATTAAAATATATTTATTTTTTAAGCACCTTCAATTGTTAACTGAATGTGCACGTAAATTAAACAATTCAAGTATTTGGTGAGTGTATATTAGGATTAATTTTAGGACGTCTTCAAGCAGCTGATCGCAACTGTTGCTTTCTGGCGTTGTACTAGTCTTTGTGTGTGTGTGTATGTGTGTGTTTTTATCTGATTTAGTATGTGTGTTTGTACAAATTGTGGCTTGAGGTTTGTTTGCATTGCATTTGGCTCTGAGAGCCTCTGTTGGCCCGCAATTAAAATACATGTTAAATGTTTCATGGCAAGGTGTTCGACTAGAGCGAACACCCTTGCTTGAAAGTTGTTCGTGTTTCGTTTTGTTTCATTTTATTTCATTCATTTGATTTTCAGTTTTAAGTTTTCGTATTCGTTTTCCTTTGAAATTGTATATTTTCGTTTTGACGTTTTTTTTTTGTTTTTGTTGCCAAATTAATATTTCTTGTTCATTAGTTTTATTTGCTTTAACGCCATGCGCTAATATTTCCTGCTTAGTAATTTGGCATGGCATGGCATGGAATGGTATCCACTTGTCGCCCCTCTTGTATCGCCACAGTGTAACAGGTGCCGTATGAGTAATGTACAAGTGTCTGCAGCTGTAGCTGTGGCTTGGCTCTTGCTATGGCTGTGGCTGTTTAAGCCATGGCTTACTGCCCATTGCAGCCAGGCAGTGAGTGCGCTTAATGCCAACACTTTTCATTTTTAATAATGAAAAATTGACACTCATTGCCCCAACGACCAAATGCTAATGAATATAAACAACAACAACAGGAACAACTACAAAAATAACAACTATATATCTAACAAATACTACTACAAGCACTCAAACTATATCTAATACTACTACTACTACTTTGATCACTACTACTATTACTACTACGACTACTATTACTACTTCGATTACTATTACTACTACGACTACTACTACGACTGCTACTACTACTACTACTACGACTGCTACTACTACGACTACTACTACTACTACTACTACTACTACTACTACTACTACTACTACTACTACTACTACTACTACTACTACTACTAC
>JBANCZ010003156.1:0-13448 GCA_037040025.1 Sphaerogastrella javana
CAACATACAACAGAACTATCGATTGTCGTTGCGGACAATAAGAATTGCGCGTGCATTTAAATTATTATATATTTTATAATACAGTTTTAGCTAGTTAAATTAAGTGAATGATTGATTGAATGACTAGAAGTATGCCAAATGGAATGCCTATAGCAATACACACGATGAACCGCTTAGTTTTGCAGACGTATCCATCTGCAGCTGGAGCGCAGCAACAAGCTCCTCCTCCTCATCCTACATGGTGTTATCCAGCATGTCCACCAATCGTTTTATCTCTCTTATGCGCTGACTCAGCTGCTCCGTGGGCTTCATTGACTTGGATATCTCCTCGGTTTTGGCCAGCAGCTGATACTGGCACTTGATATTCGCATCCAATGCATCGGTGAGCTTCTTCACTGAATTCTTGTGCACCTCCACGTTGTCGGCGGTTATGGAGGATATGGAGTGCAGCAGGTTGCCCAGATTCTCGACAAGATTGTCCACCGATGTGGCCAAATACTGTGCCTCCAGCTCAATGTCGCTCAACACATTCCCATCCACCTCGGGCACATTGCGGGATTGCAGGAATCTCGATATGGGCGCTGCAGAAGTAGAAGGCGTCGATGCTATGCTGTGGTCGGTAGCGGCGCGTAACTTCGATTCCAGATTGTGCGCCACAAAATGACGCATGCCATCGGTGCTGCTGGTGGCACCTTCGCCCTCCAGCTCGTAGGGAAATGCTATAAATTCGTAAATCATAAAATTCATTTTATAATCAAATATCTCAATTAGATGTACGCACAGGACTGCAGTGACTTGGATCGTCCAGCTGGCTTGCCCAGCTCACCTGAGCTGTCCTTGGAATTACTGTTGCTTTGGTCCTCATCATCCTCATCCTCGTCGTTGTCGTCCTCGCCCGAGTCCAGATTCACGTAGTTTTCCCCTGCAGCTCCCATAGCGGGCATCTTGTTGGCCGTGGGCGTAAGGTCCTGTAGCACGTGATCGGGCACTGGGCCAGCGTACTGTGCAAGGAAAGGGATTTCCGAGTATGAGGCAGGTGTGCCACAATTGTTCCTTCCATGCGGCTTGGTGCTGTGACTGACATTGGATTCTTCACCGTCCGCTTCATCGGCGTATCCGTATCGTGGTCTTATGGGTATGTCTTGACTGCGTCGTGACATTTTGACGTCTATAAAACAGTTTTTTTTCTTTCTGTTATGATCTGTAGGACTTCTTTGTTGTTCTGTTACAATGCAATGCTACAGAATCAGATATCGCATTCCAAAGCGATGTTTTCGATTAATTGTACAGAGCAGCTGTTGCAGCATTTTGCGTTAACATGTCTCAATTTGCGTTAACAAGTCTCATTATTCGTAAACATGTCTCTTTTGCATTTACTTGTTTGATTTACTACAATTAAATTAATGGTATAATTAAATTAATTGTAGATTTCTTTTTTAAACAGTGCGCGCTGTAAATGTTAAAACACAAAACATAAATAGTGCAAAACTTGTAGCTCAACTAAACGAGATTGTTGTCTGTGCTATATTAGTACAAGTGCAAGCCGCTAGGGGCGCCTCTCTGTGGTTGCAACTTTAGCCGCTTTGCGTTTAACCTAAAAAATATTTAATTGTTTTAAAAAAATTTTAAAAATTTTAACTTAAGCGATGAGTTAATTAATGAGAAATATTAATTACTATAGAAGAATTAAAATTACCCAAAAAAAAAAAAAAAAAGATAAAGTGAGTTAGTAGAATATGGTGAGGAAATGAAAAACAAATTTAAATATATTTAGTTAATTTCAATATTTATGCTTATAAAAAGACTTCATATATTATCTTTTTTTTCGCATAAACGTTTTGTTGCATTGCATATTATTTTCTAGCACTTCCTGTGTGAAATTCTAACCGCAGAGACAACACAGTAAAAATGCATAAAGATAGAGAGGTAGGGAGAGTGAGAGAGTGGGAGGAAGGGAGAGAGAAGACAAAAAAGGAAAAACTGGAGCGTAAAGCGTACGCAAGAGGTATTTGGCCAACTATGCACTTCCCCTCTTTGTATGACTAACACCCAGTGGCCCACACCCGGACACACACAGACCATCAAAAGCTGCCTGCTGCTTCACACAACGGCCACCGCCCATCGCCTGCTGCCAACTGGCTGTAAAAGCGCCCTCTAGGCGGACCACAACGAAAGCCAAAATGTTGCTGTTCTTGTTGCTATTGCTGTTGTTGCTGTTTTTGTTACTGTTGCTGTTGTTGCTGTTGCTGTTGTTGTTAACATTTCCGTTGATGGCAAAAGTATTTTGAATTTTGTGTATTCTATTTTGTATATATTGTATTTGTTGCTGTTTTTGTTCTCGCTGCTGTTGTTGTTGTTGTTGGTTTTGGTGTTGGCCACATAATTTGCAAGGCTAACAACTGCACAAGAAGAATTTGCTACGAAATTATTATGAAACATTCACAATCTGCACATGGCAAGGCACAAGTTGCACATTTTCACATTTTCACATTTTCGCATTCTTTTTCTCTCTCTCTTCAAGCAATTAATATGGGCGTGAAATGGGCATATTAGTTTACTAGATTTTGAAAATATTACGGCCATACGTTTCCCTTTTATTTATATTGTTTAATATTTCAAATTGTCGTTTTTATGTTACATTTTTTTGTTGCATTTTTTATTGTTGTATATATAGCCATATTCGTTTCTTTTTAATATTCTTCTTTATTCAAATTCATAGAGTGTGACCATATGCTTTTAAAAGTAAATACCAAACAAATGATCGGAATACTAAAAATGTGTGTTAATTATTCGCTAACTTATTATATAAATATTTAATATTATAAATTACATCTAGCATTCTGCTATAGGGGGCTTTTCTAGTCGTCTAACTATAACTGCAAGCTGTAATTTTTAAACACTCTTCTTTCCTTCTTTTTTTTTGCATGCACTTAAAAGTCAAGCTGAAGTTTTTGCATTGTTGTGCGTGTGGCTGCTCTGATGTGTGTGTGAGAGAGAGAATGTGTTTACGTGTGTGTGTGTGAATGTGTTTATGTTGTGTGTGTGTGTGTGTGTGTGTGTGTGTGCGTGTGAATGTGTTTATATGTGTGTCGTGTTGTCAAAAATTGCTGTCAAAATGTTTATTGCTTTTGTCATGCGGTGCATGCATGCATGTGTGTATGTGTGAGCTTGGTTCTGAGCATTCTATTTGTCTCTTTCTCTCTCCCACTTTCCTAGCACTGCTGCTGCAATGTGAAGAAGTGCCAAAAAATCCCAAGAAATTATAAGTGAGACCGTATCCGTTTTCGTTCTTTCGGTCTTTCGCCGTGATCTGGCGCTTTGGGTTAACTCACATTTCACGTTGTGAAATAAAAGCAAAAGAATAAAACAAAATGAATTGTCAACTGTTAATGTTTTTCCTCATCGTAGCCACCATTATTCGTACATTATTGGAACTCAATAAATTTGTTGCTTACGCTACAGAACCGGTTGAAAATTGTTTGGCGAGCCATGGCACTGCAATGGACAAGGATGTGGAGCCGGGGCGCGACATGGATGGCGACAGCAGCAACACCTCGCCTTATGCAGACACCTATTTATTGTTTACAATACCCGTACAGGGGGCCGGTAAGCAGCTGGATTTGCCTGGAGGTAAATCAGTTGAGCTTCTGATTGGATTCATGAACAAGGGCCCGGAGGAGTTTGTCATTGAGACCGTGGAGGCGTCGTTCCACTTTCCCATGGACTTTAATTTCTTCATTCAGAATTTCACGACTGTGGCCTACAATCGCGAAGTGAAGCCTGGCTTTGAGGCAACCGTTTTGTATACGTTCCTGCCTTCCGATGAGAGTGCTGGCCGTGAATTTGGACTGAACATTGCCCTGGCGTACCGTGATGCAAATGGCATAGAATACAATAAATCCGTATTCAATGAGACGGTGCGCATCTCTCATCTGGACGAGGGCTTGGACTGTGAAACATTCTTCCTGTACGTGCTGCTATCAGGCATGGTTGTGCTGCTACTGTACCTTGGTCATCAGTATCTCCTGAACAGCTCTGGAAAGCGTAAGCGAGTGGCTGCCAAAAAGGCTATCGAAATGGGCACCGTCAACGATGGCAACATCGACTACGACTGGTTGCCTCCGGAGACTCTGCGAGCGCTACAGAAATCGCTAAAAAAGACGCACATCCTTACAACTTCACTTAAGCCCGTTAAGAAGACGAGTAAAAAGACGACCAAACAGGGCTCCAAGCAGCGTAAAGTGGAACGTTCCTTAGGCGGCGAATAAAATTTGCTACAATGTACCCAAAACTCGCAGGCACACCAAGGCAACCACACCTTCAAAACAAGCCATAATAATATTCTACATTCACCTCAATCTATAATAAAATATTTAATTCTTCGCACTATAATTATACTGTTATTTGTATTCTTAAGTTAAGTAAATTTTACGCAATTTAGAGGTTGTTCTAGATTTACCTAGAGTATCGTTTGAAGTCTAAAGCTTTACGTTTTTTGTGAACTTTTCGGAATGAAACTTTTCAAATATTGAACAAGCTTTTAATTAGGGCGATTCCATTTTATTATTATTTATTTAGATAGACATTCTTAGACAAAATGCATTTGTATTGATAAAACACCCAAACAATTGATGGACAATGGTTACTAAAAGAACTTAGTACTCAGTCCCCTCCTGGGAATTCATTAGTTTTCTAAGCCTGTCCCTACAGTCTCTAATCTCTGCATTGACTATTTCTAAGTCAGAGCGCGCTTCATCAAAAATGGGAGTATAATCCTGTTCCATAGTATTACCTCCTTCCTGTTGAAGCATATTCACCTTGGCTATCGACCGATCTATCAAGAACTGCTTAATATGTTTCATTTCAGCAATACGGTCTTGCACTTCGTTGAACTCCGTGACGCGACGTGGTATGTACACGTTAATGCGCAAATGATGAAAAATCTCAGGGTTTGCCAGTTTACAGGGATTGCACATCCGTTGACTAGGGCACACGTCCTGAGATCCGTTGTTGCAAACGAATTGAGTCTGTTTCAAAAGAAATATTAAAATTGTTGAATATATAAATTGTTACATACTTGTGTTTCTATTTATTTTAGTTATATATTTTGATTTCACTTACTGGGGATGCCATCGATAAAGTCTGATTAGCTTTGTTCATTCTGAGTTTCTACTCTCCAGCACCTAAAAAGAAAACAACGCCTATTTTGATTGACGTTACCTTCTTAAAATAGTTCAATGATACGGTCACACTCAACTTTAATTTGTAGCGTTGCCAGATTAGATAAAATTATTTTTGTTATTGAAACACGACCAGTGATGCCAATTTGACAGATATGTCCCGGGTTCCAAATATAAAAACTATAGAAATTAGAAGCTTGTCAAAACAGCACAAGAAATTCCAGTTTTAATTTTTTTATTTGTTTAAAAAATATTCCAAAAAATTAAAAAAAAAAATATGTTAAAATAAATTCCAGCAAATAAAATGAATTTTAGTAGCGTTTGTTAGATTAGTTGTGTAATCTGTGGCAAGCGGAAGTAAAAGAATAAATAATCGGAAAAGGTTGGAACACGCATAAATCTGAAATGTGGAACTCATTAAACTTATCACTTAATGCGGCTAACAAAATGCCACTGGTCATAAAATAAACAACAATAAACATTACTCATAAGACCCGAATTGTTGCCCAGCCGCTGGACTCCACTCAACTCAACCCAACTGAACTCAACTCAACTCAACGGAACTGAACCTGAACAATGCATTCCTCCATTTCCATGTGTGGGCAATTAAAAAAGTGGAACAGGAAACGCAAGAAAACCAAAAGGACAAAATGGCCGTTAAATTTGAAATGGGCTCAGAATCGCAAACACACACACGCACACCCAACACACACACACACACACACACACACGCATGTGAGTTAAGCTAAGACCACGCAAAGATAAACAGCGACTAAACAGGGACTAAAAACAAAGCCAAGCAAAACCGAGCAACCGCAAACAACAGCAGCAGCAGCACACACACATTCACCACCAACACCACCACCACCAACACCACCGACATATGTGTGGGCCGCATTCTGGTAGGCGTGGCAGGCTTGGCGGGATGCCTTAACTTGCGTTTGGTACATAAAATCTACGCGCAGCCTCAAATTAATACGAATTTATGACAATTTCAAATGCATTTTCAACGTACAACATCCCCTCCCCCCTCTCAAACACCCCTGCCACCCTTAGCCACAAACTCACACAGAAACACAAGATCATAAAAATTTTTATGCCAAAAAACACGCGCGAAATTTGCCATTTAATTTTTTTTGCTTTTACTTCCTGTATTTTGTTTTTTTTTTTTGGTTTAGACTAAAGCATTTTTATGTGCGGAGTGCCACGCCTACAAAAAAGGCTAATACAGTGCAAAAAATATAAATAATTAAGAAATTTTTATTATTTACAATAATTTGGCTATATATTCGAATAATATAGTAATTATATATATTTATGTAATATCAATATTCAATATATAAAATATAGAAATTTTTATATATTCAATATATAAAATATAGAAATTTAAATAATGTATTAATTTTAAAATTATTTAATATTAATATATTTTATGTTTTTATAAAAAAAAATGTACACATTTTCCTTGAATATAAATAATGGTTTAATTTGTTAAATCTTAGAACACGAATTTGTTTGCAGTGTACTTGTGGATCTGGATAATATGAGGCATGTGTTTGATTCTGCATTTCCGTCTTCATTCTTGTTTTGACCATTTTTATGACCCGCACGAATCAGGAGCAGCAACAGTAGCCCTCGGTTTTTGTTTTCTGTAGGCTTTCCGTTTGTCTTACGAGCTTTTCACAGTTTTCCGGCAAGTCAAGTTTTCTTTGGGCTGTCGGCACATTATTTCTTATAATTTTTATGGCCACTGACAAAATGCCATTTCCATTTGCAGTTGGATTTGTGTGTGTGTGGGGCACGTTCCTTATGCCTCAAGAAGCGCAGAAGTTTATGCACTTTATGCACAATATATATATATATATATATATATGTACATAAATAAAATCGCATTAAATTTCCTTTTTACTTATTTTTTAGACCTCTCTTCCGATCTCCCTCTCTCTTTGTCACTGTCTGGAAAAACATTTGCGTAGCTCATAAATACATTTAATGATCAGAACGTTTTGATTTTGGCATCTTCTTTTTATTAATTTGTCACAGCTTGGGGGCGGTAGAATGGATGGGCGTGGCACTGTTGTGCTAATTTGTTGCCCACTTATTTATATGGCATAATATAAATGTTAATTTCCAACAACAACAACAACAACAACAACAGGAACCATAACAGTTTAAGAGTGGCTTAATAAGCGACCGTAAAAGGATTGGGCTCTATTAAAATAAACGAGAGCGAGCAGAGCTTAAATAAACCCATAAAATGTCTAATGACACTTGTTGAAAATTCTGGATTAAACTGCTGTCAATACAGTTTATGCTAAATACTAACTAAAAGTGGTTTAATTCAAGCGATTAGCAGCACTTTAATACTTCGGAATATCTCAATTTTAATCTTGTAAATTTGTAACATTTTTATTCGATTAAAAGCTAGTTAAATTAATTTTTTTTTAAGTTTTCTTAACAGAAATTGCATTACAACAAATTGTTGAAGAAATTGCGCAATTGACAGACGTCGAAAACATTTATAAATATTTTCCTTTTGCACACTTTTAATATACAGTAAAAATTTTGTCATTCGCAAGTTTGGCAAATGACAGCATTTTAATAGAAACTTGAAAAATGCAAAGAAATAAATAAATATATATAAAAATAAAACTTAAAAATGGTGGAATAAGTTGAGAAATAGAGAAATAGAAGAAGCGAAGAGAGGAGAAATAAGGAGGAGAGAACGCCTTGCATGCGTCAAAAGCAGTTATAACTAGGGGTGACACGATCATATGATGCAAAATAATCGATAATTTTTCTACTAATTTCGATTGAATCGAATCGAAAAAAGTGTAATCTAAGTAATCGCAAGGCTAAAATTAGTCATATGTTTAAATAATCGATTAATAGAAGTTTTTTGCCATCACTAGTTAAAAAATTTTCCGTTTTGGCCAAGAAAATGTTGAAGCTCAACTTGTTTTTCGCCGATTATCGCATTGCTCACTGTTGTCTTGGGTCTATTTTTTTGTGTTCTTAACTCGAATCTCAATCGATGCGCATTTCGTGATAATTTTCTTGTTTTCCGCATTAGTGCGTCGTCCAGCGTCCTGCAACCAGACGAAGGATGCGGGTGGTCTCTACGAGTCATTCAAAATCAAGCGGACTTCCAGTTTGATTGTGTACAGGTTTTGCTTTTCTTCAATTTTGTAGTGTGCATTCGGAAAAGTTTCAATTGAAATGCAATAGTTTTATGCAAAAGCGACTGATTGAAATTGTTGTACAAAATTGTCTCAAAGAATTGCTCAGTATTGTTATTTTTTTAGAATAGTTTAGTTAATCTAAAAATTGGCTTGGAATTTCCGCTCATATTTTATTCCCGTTCGTGCAACTTTTCTGTATTTCCCTTTGTTTTTTTTCGCATTCATTGGGCCATTTTTGAACTCCCAACGCTCTTGTTTCTCACTCTTATATTTCTGCATTTCTGACAATTTTTCTTTCTACTAACTAGCTTTTTAGTTCCATTTCCCCGCTCTTCCTGCTTACCCTTTCATTCTTCACTTTCTCACCCATATTATGTTCCATGTCTTGCGCTTTTTCTGAATTTTTCTGTCGATTTTTTTTCCCGATTACTCATTGTTTTATCATCAAACTAATCAAATGAAAATAAACTATGATATTGCAGCTTTTACTTTATATTATATCATATCATATTTATCCTTATTGTTTAATTATTTTTCAGAAAATATTTGGAGCTATTTTTTCAGTGATTTTTTATTTCATTAAAATTTTTCAATTACTAATGAGCTATGTTTTCAAAAATATTTTCTTCAATGAAAATGTGCATTAATTTAAAAATTTTGTTCACGAAAATGTAAATTTAAATTTTGGAAAAAATGTAAATTTTGGAATTGTTTAATTATAAACTTAAATCAAAATGTTGTGACACAAACTCAGTATTTAATATGTTTTCATGGCGTGGCATGTTGCATGGTTATTAGAGGGGGTAGGGGAAAGGAGGAATGGCAAATTCAAGTGCATAAACTGCGCACAATTCAATTATAAAAGTTAATTTCGAAGTCGTCCCATAACTTTTGCCCAGATACGACTTTAAAAGTCGCAAACTTCATTTAGCCCGCTGCCAAAAGTCGAGACAGACAAGCGTCAGAAACCGAACACAAAACCAAGAGTTCAACTCACATAGAGATAGATAGAGAGAGAGAGAGAGAGAGAGAGAGAGAGAGAGAGAAAAAGAGGAAGATAAAGAAAGATAGAGAGAAAGAGACAGAGATGCAGAGAGAGTTACAGTCAAATTGAGATGTTGCAGCGACTTGGATATATATCAGAGATGTTTCGTTGTTGTTGTTCCAGTTCTTGTTGTCGTTTTTGTTGTTAAGTTAAAGGTAAAGTCAGAGAGTTTGGAAACTGCAGAAATTGGCGTACAAAGAATAATTTAGTTCTGGCAGCCGCAACTAATTGAAAGGTATTTGTTTAGCGAATGCAGTTGGCTGCCTTCATCGTGAAGATGAAATTAGATGCAGACATGGCTAAAAGCCACCAAAAGCCGCAAAAATCACACACACAAAGAGAGTGAGAGAGAGAGAGAGAGGGGAGAGGCAGAGAAAGAGAGAGAGAGATAGAGAGAGAGAGAGAGAGAGAGAGAGAGAGAGACAGAGGGAGATAGATACATTGAGACATTGAGACACTTCAAGTGGGAATGAGCAAATACTTGACTTGCCTCTGTCTCTGTGTCTTCTCTGTGTATGTGTTTCTTGCCTCAGAGTCGCGGCAATTTTCGCATATTTGTTTTGCTAATTGGATTAATTTTGTGAAAATATTGAAGTTAACTTTCATGTTGATAAAGTGTCTTTGGTTTCAATTATCCTTATGCGAAAACACACACACACATACACTCACGAAAACTTCACTGAAAAGCCACTTCAAAAAGTGGTTCAAAGCATGCAATGATTTTTGTACAGTGTAACAATCTTTTCATTCTGATTGTCACACAATGAAGGGGTTTCCTGTGAGAGATGCTATTATAATATTCAAAGAAAAATGGTATTTTTTTATAATAAGAAAAAAAAATACCCTTCATAATGGAAATCAATCTTAGACAAATGACCATTACGATTAAGTTAAAAGAACTATATACCTTTGATGAAATGAGATCTACCAAAAAAGAAAACTATTCAAAATAACACCTTTTATTAGAAACTCCTCTTTTACTAAAAAGACTTCTACATTGTATACAAAATCATATATTACAATCTCATCACTTTAGGGCCTTAATTACTTCTCTCTGGAAAATCTTTAAGCTTGAATATTGAAAAGACTACTACATTACAAAAATATCATCATGTAATAAAATTTAAATACTTTAGAGCCCTACATTTTAAAGTGTAAGCAAGGAAACGAAACCAAATCCGTAACCCATAAAACCGTTTCATTTTTAAAAACCGAAACCGATAGTTCATTCTATCGAAGATCGAAACCAATACCGGAACATCATTTTTAATCGGCTTCATTCCCTGGTTTAAACAATCGTGCATCATTTGTAGTAAATCTTGTATTAAGTTCGTCTCGCAAACAAAATTTGTCTGTTATTCATCGGTTGCACTTGTTTGGCTTATCTGTTTGTGCAACACGTTTCGAGTACAAAGGCAAAACACTCATTCAACAAATTGTTATCACTGACATCTCAGTGGAGAACCCCAAATTGTCCGAGGACATTAATTAGCTGCTGCGCTCATACAACACGCAGATAAACAAGCAAATATTCATTGTCCAAAAAGAGAAAGGGAGATAGAGAAAGAGTGAGAAAGATAGAGAGAGGGGGAGCTAGAGAGAGAGGGGGAGCTAGAGAGAGAGAGAGAGAGAGAGAAAGAGAGAGAGAGAGATCTATTCACTGCCATATAT
Source organism: Sphaerogastrella javana (assembly GCA_037040025.1). Classification (NCBI taxonomy): domain Eukaryota; kingdom Metazoa; phylum Arthropoda; class Insecta; order Diptera; family Drosophilidae; genus Sphaerogastrella; species Sphaerogastrella javana. The sequence continues at coordinate 11,079 of JBANCZ010003156.1, forward strand.
AATCCACCCCATGAACAACTCCCAAACTCAATGAATAACCTCCCATTTGTTCCCTTTCCTCCCTTCCTTTCCCAGCTCCTTGCAGCTCTGCCACAATTTTGGTTTCAATTGAACTTTTGTCTGGTTGGCAATTTTTCGCAGCTTCTGTATTTGTCGCCTGATGTAAAATGCGTTGAAAATGCACTCGACATTGCACTCGTCTCTGCCGCACTCCAAGAGGAGAGCATGTGGTGAAAGGGGAATAGGGGAAGGGGTCGGCTGGAGCAAATACCAGAGCATTACGTGGTCTCGTGAAACTGATGCGTTAATTTGATAAAGCAGCTTTAGGGCACTTCTGTGCACGGAGCAGCCAAGCTAGGATTGCTTTCTATTACAAAAATCAAATCTCGCTAATTAGACAAAGACGGACAAAAAGCAAGAGAGTGAGTGAGACAGACAGGGATAATGGGAGATAGAGAGAGAGAAAGAGACGGTTGTCTATTGGTGCTTTCGATATTTTAGATGGCTCCAATAGAATTTCCCATTTGCGTTTTGCGGTTTAAGCGGTTCGGTTTATGTTTGCCTTGTATTAATCAAGGCGTATTGAATTGATGTTGTATCATGTGTGTTTTAGACATAATACGACTTCAATAAATAATGGTCTAGATGTTTGTTTAACACTCACACACACACACACACACACACAAACACTTAGATACAATTAGTTGATGTGCTAAATTGAGACAGTGCGTAATTGAAATGTTAAACATATGATAATTTGTTATTAATTCCATTTATCAAAACGCAGCTGCAATTGTATTTCAATATTTACTTGGTTTTTAATACATAAATCAAATATTTGTTTTATCTTAAATCTCTATTAATTGTTTAATATAATAATAAATTGCGGCTTGAAGAAATTCATTTAAATTCCACCGTTCATAAATATGATACGAATTTCATTATTGTTTTAATATATTGAATAAAGAAAGCTCAGAAATAAATATTTAAAAAGTTTAAAAAATTGAATTAATTAATTATAAAATTTATGAATAAATATTACATTAGAAAAATATTTTGTCTATAGTGTATTCAAATTTGCAACTCCGCGCTAGATAGGGATGACAAATGTAACAGAAACTGTCTCATCAAAAAACATCGTTTGAATATATCGATAAATGCAATCATTTAGCGATCGATAGTCCAAGTGAATGGGTTCCCTTGCAAAAATACTAATTCGTATTAAATAATACTAAATATATGCAGCCTATAGATATAGTGTAGTTCACTTCGTGTAAAACTCTGCTCTGCGTAATATTGAAACTACTTTAAAAACGGCAATAATTTGTGCAAGTTTTATGGATCAACACAAACAGAAGCAAATCAAAGGCAAGCGACAACAAAAATGCATTTTATAGCCAGAAAACCAGCTCATAAAACTGTCAAAGGCATACACAAACTCTCTCTCTATCTCTCTATCTCTCTATCTCTCTTTCTCTCTATCTCTCTCTTCCTCTCTCTCAGTATCACATACTATGTACAGAATGTTACACATTGTAGTAGTGCCAGTAGGTGGCGCTAGGTGGCGTTTCGATTAGCAGCCCGCATAGGGCGCCAAACATTTTGGAGTTTTTTCCTTTCGTTTCACCTGTACCCTCTATGTTCTCTTTGTTCTCTGTGTTCTGTGTGTCCTGTATTTGGTGTGGTGTGGTGTTGGTGCTGCCCCTACGGCCTGATTGAACATTACGTACGCATAATTAAACCGTAAGCGAAAATTTGTGCGAATTTGAATGGCGCTTGGATCAGCATTAAAAATTTGTTTGTGTTGAAAATTTTGCATTGCATTTTTCATGCATGCTGAATGCCGCACCCTGTAATGCAATTGCTAACAGACCCCCTTCCGTCCGATCCGACCCTTAAAATGCGTGACATTTCAAACTCTGTGTATTCTCTAGACTCTACAGATAGACAAGGAGCGAAATGCAAGTGGAAAGGTGAAAGAGGGAAGGCAGGCAAATGGTAAAGGGTGCAGAGGGTGCAGGCATTGCATTATGCACGGGCGATTAAGCAATTTGGCCTTAGTGCGAAAAGAGAGTTGCACAAATCAAAAGCATTTTGTGGCATTATCGATAGTTGCAACGCTAAGCTACACTGCAAATCATTCAAAAGAGTTGCATAATGTTATTTAGTATATTTTATTTAAATTATGCAATAAATTTTATAATTTTTAAGCATTTAATTACATTGAGGAAGTCATTGAAATTCTGGCAATGTTATTTAACAATTGACACAGAGAACATTAAATGTTACAGCATAACGAAAATTATGAAGACTAAACAATAAGTTGGTTACTTAGTTAAACATATGTTTTGAAACAAATGTATAATTTTT
>JBANCZ010003157.1:0-13442 GCA_037040025.1 Sphaerogastrella javana
CATACCTTTGGCGGCCTATGAGCGGTGCATGGAAGAGTGGGTTCACCGATATCATAGCTGTATTGTAAGCAATGGGGGCAATTTTGAAGAAGACAAAATAAACATTGATGATTAATTTTAAATAATTTTTTTTTTTTTAACAATTCCGGGTACTTTTTAGACAGAAGGTACATTATACATATTTTTAAATTTCACAATTATTTGAACCGTGCATCGGACTGCCATCATGCACCAATTTAGTTAGCTACGATAACAAAACCAAAAATTATAAAGTCAAACCCAAACGTTTCATTCTTTTAGTGCTCCCTCGAAATTTCTTGGTGGCCCAAAAAATTTGTCGACTCGGCTTCTCTTCCTGATCAAGAATATGAATGAATATGAAACTTAATGGAGTCAGTCACGCCTACACACAAATCGACTTTGCACAAAGTTAATTGACCCTCTTGTGTTTTTGAAACACTGGGTCTAAAAACTGTGCAATGAAAATGTTTGATAATTTTTTGCTTTACCCACATTTCATTCACGCTCCAGGTTAAGTCTAATATTGTGATGTGTTTGTTCTCAACAGTTAAGATGTTAAGGTAATACTTAGTGGAAGCTAACAGATTAATAATTATGTATAGAAGCAGTTGATATTTATAGCGGTATGCCTCGACCTTGCTATATATTCATTATCAACCCAAATATATAATCTAACATAAAATTCGATCGTTTGTACGATGAAATTTGTTCATGAAGTTTCTAAACTGTTGAGCAACTATGTCATGATGACTTTCAGTTTCAATCAGCTGATATATTGCGTCACCTCACAATATAAAACGTCCGCACTTTTCTATGACGGTTCAGAATATTTCTATACGTGCTGGAGTACAGACCGTCCCGGAGAACGAAAAGATAATCATAAAGCAAATATAAAATGTGTTCATTTATCGATTGTATTTGTTGCTCATGTATGATATGGCCGGTCGCAATCGGTATTGCGGCTTACTTGCTCAGGTAAGCTACGAATATTATTATATATATAATTATATATAATGGATTTTAATTGGTATCATAGACAGTATATGCAAGGCGGTAAATACACCAAACAATCTAATGAAACGGGCAAGGTAGTGATTATAACCGGCGCCAATACAGGCATTGGCAAGGAAACTGCCTTGGAATTGGCACGACGTGGCGCAACGGTCTATATGGCCTGTCGTGATAAGGTCAGATCTGAGGCAGCTCTACAGGAAATTGTACAGGAGACAAATAATAAGAATGTGTTCTACCGGGAACTTGATTTGGCATCCATGGAATCGATACGTAAATTTGCAGCTGCGTAAGTTTCGATTGAATTGCATTAAATAATTGTTAATTGATACTAATTAACGTTAATTAGTTTCAAAAAGGAACAGAGCAAACTGCATGTGCTCATCAATAATGCGGGCATTATGCATTGCCCACTGATGCGTACTAAAGATGGGTTCGAGATGCAGCTGGGAGTGAATCATATGGGCCACTTTTTGCTTACCCATTTGCTGTTGGATGTGCTCAAGGTATACCAAATTTAATCTTATCTTCGTTTTGTATTACCTAATATTAATTTATATATTTCCTTTTAGAAAACTGCACCCAGTCGCATTGTCAATGTGTCTAGCTTGGCCCATACCCAGGGCAAAATGAATTTCGCTGATTTGAACAGTGAGAAATCATATAGCAGTATTGGCGCCTATAGCCAGAGCAAGTTGGCTAATGTATTGTTCACTCGGGAATTGGCTAAGCGCTTGGATGGCACTGGAGTGACTGTCAATTCGCTACATCCGGGAGCTGTAAAGACCGATCTCACCCGACACTATGGATTCTTGAACAACCCTGTAGGCCGATTGGCATTCAGCCCACTTATATGGATGCTAATGAAGACAGCCAAGAATGGCGCACAGACCACATTGTATGCAGCTATAGATCCCGATTTGAAAAATGTTACTGGTCTGTACTTCAGTGACTGTAAACCCAAAGAAGTTTCCAAAGAAGCTAGAAATGACGCATCTGCTAAAAAGTTATGGGCAGAAAGCGAGAAATGGACACTCTCACAGAAATTGGATTAGCTAGCTAAGGTTTTTAACCAATAGACTTACTTATACGCATGTTTATAAGCCAAAAAACTATTCCAAATACTGTTAAACTCTACAATGCAACAACATACGTGTATAATCATAATATTTGTATTATAATAAAAGTACGTATTTATTGACAACATTTTTATGTTAATTGCACCAGAACAATGTTTTAAGGTAGGCAATTGATATGAGTAATTCAGGACTTACAACCTTAGCGATATGGTAACATATTTACGAATTTATCATTTGTAGATTATTTGGAATTAATTCTACATTGGTTGCAGGTCTACTATATTTACAATTTATTCTACTAAGACTGTTTTCCCTTTGAGACGATCAGCTGTCGAATCAATGAGAGTTCGCCATGATCAGCTGATCGCAGCATAACTTCGATAATTAGGGCTACAGAATTATATTATAAACATATCCGATTATAAAAAGTATCTTAAAATTGCACGAGTAGAACTTGATTATTAAACTTACCAAGAATGTTGAAAGTTATTAACTGCTCGCTTCATACAAAACTCATATACCCCGCTTCGTTAAATACCTGTACATGGTATTATAACACTTATCGAAGAGAGAGCGAAGTGTCATCGTGGGTATTATCAGCAGGAATTAGAAGTCTGCTCATACTCACTCTTCGGTTAGTCCAATTTTACGCTCGATGTAGTCAAGAGCAACAGCTGAGATTGTCTATAAAAAATGTCTATGATAAGCAATGTTTTTTTCGGCCCAGTGATAATTGGGCTAGCTGTAATCGTGCTGGCTGTCCTCTGTATTAGGTAAAGAATTAATGGCGGTATTTATCTGCATATCTAAAGGCATATTATATGATTTGTCAGACAGTATATGCAGGGTGGTCAGTTCAGAAAGAAAACAAATGAAACTGGTAAAGTTTTTATTGTGACTGGCTGCGATGCGGGCATTGGTAAGGAAACACTACGTGAATTGGCACGACGCGGCGCTACAGTGTATATGGCATGTGAAGATGAGGCCAGAGCCGAGGCAGTTCGACAAGAGATCATACAGGAGACAAGTAATCAAAATATATTCCATCGAGAATTAGATTTGGCTTCATTTGAATCCATACGCAAATTTGCTGAAAGGTCAGTCTATTGTTTCTATAATTTGATGATTTTGATTAATATAATTTTTACCTTATTAGGTTTAAACAAGAGCGGGGTAAACTTGATGTACTTATCAATAATGCCGGCATCTTTCGTGGACCAAGGCGACTCACGAAGGATGGCATTGAGATGCAAATGGGTGTAAATCACATGGGTCACTTCCTACTCACCATGCTGTTACTGGATCTATTGAAAGTACAAAAGGCTGTTATATAGATGTACCTAGCCCTCTGTTTTATAACTAACTTTATAATTCACAGAAGTCTGCACCCAGTCGTGTAGTAAACGTAGCCAGCGCAATCTACTCCATGTACGAACTTCAAATTGACGATTTAAACAGCGATAAGTCCTATGACGATACGAAAGCCTACTGCCAGAGCAAACTTGCAAATGTTATGTTCACGCTTGAATTGGCCAAACGCTTGAAGGGAACAGCAGTGACTGTAACGGCTGTGCATCCTGGCGTTGTAGACTCGGAAATATTTCGAAATTCAGCCATATTGCAGAGCAAGATCGTGCGGTACGTCAGATTCATACGTTATAGACGGATTAGATTTTATTTTAATTTTCTTATTGCAGTTACTTTTTCAAGCCACTGCTGTGGACGTTCTTAAAATCAGCCAAGAATGGTGCTCAAACCACATTGTACGCCGCCTTGGATCCAAATTTGGTAACTCTGACTGGCGCGTATTTCAGTGATTGCAAGCGCAAAGAAATATCAATCGTCGCAAAGGATGATAAAGCTGTTAAATTTCTATGGGAGAGGAGCATGAAATTGACAGGTGCTCCAAAACTTAAATTTGATTAGATCATTGTTATTTATTTATTCAGTGCTTCGCTGTTTAACACATGCACAAAGAGTAATACCAATCACTCCACAAAGCATTACTTTAAATTAGTTGCATAAATACATATTGTCCAGAAATTGGGGTAGCACATGTGCTAACTGGATACAAATCATTGAAATTTATAACAAAAATGAAAATAATATAAATATCGAATGAACTTATAATGGATTACAAAGTTAACTCACGCCAGCGTCTACCCTTTTCATTAAAGCCGGTTAATATAGTAATGTGCTAAATCTATGAATACATCTATAGATAGCTGTATATGGCTACAAGCTAGTTGACTTCTGCTGCCTTTGCTATGTTGCCGGCTTGCACAAATATGCGTGAGTATAGGGCATGTGTAGTCGGCTCCTTTTTGTCCTGCGTATTGGAAACGGTGTTGACATAAGTGTACTGCATAGAGAATCCTAGAGTTACATCATCGCCTGGTTGCAAATCGGCCGAGGGTGTGAATTGAAGGCGCAATAGTACCTTGTTGCCCTTACGCCAAACAATGAACTTAGGCTCTTCAATTGGTGCCTGTACATCTTCATCGAACTCCTTGGAATCGTCACGCTGATTCAGCACAAATTCAATATCTAGCGGCACAATTACTGCGTTCGAGACATCGCGAACTTCGCGCTTCACTTCTCTAGTGGAATTCTGACGAGCCAAGGTAACGCCAGTGGATTTAAGCAGTGGAGATGAAGTGACCGCCTCCTCCTGAATTCTACATGCCTGCTGAAATGCTTCTGTATGCACTGGGGATTCCATAGGCGCCTTGTCCAATATTTTTATTGTCATATCGTACATGGTGGGATTGGTGAGCTTTAATAATATGGCATTACTTTGAGCAGGCTGCAATGGCTGCTCACAGCGCACCATAACCACCTCCGGCACGTGATAGCTTGCAAAGAGCTGAATGCGGTACTTTGTGGATGTTGGGTGATATTCGGGCTTAATTAAATTGTGCTCACACTGGCGGCAACGCAGCGAACGTTTTATCCACAAGGAACGTCTTTGAGGATATAATTTATTAACAGCTGTTGGCTGGTCTGCTGGCTGGCTGTGGCGTTGTGTCACAGTCGTAACGTTCCTTAGATTTATGGGCTGAGTGAAGATGTCTTCTGGCAGAGACTCGACATCTGCACTAGCTTCAGCCGGCGTTATATGAATGGGTTTCGTCTTGGCCATGTTTTGATCGCCCCAGCCGATTTGACGGCGTATAAAAGAGACAGTCAGTCCGGTGCGATCGGTTAGACTGGGAAATTTGTGCTGCTTGGGTGTCTTGCGACGTAAAAATTCCTGTTTCTCCTGCTTATCTTGCAACACTACAGATTGGTAGTATTCCATTAAAGCGTTGAAACGTACTTGGTACAAACACTCGTTGTCTGGCCAGGTGCCCGTAGCTACACCCTGATCAGGTATACCCACATCACGAGAAGTCCAACGACATGAAAGACACGATAGATAATACATTTTCTTAGTAGTTGGCATAGCCGAAGGCTTCGTAGCGGACGCAGTTTCCGCTGTACTCTCTCCATCCTTAGCTTCATCAGACTTTCGTACAACTGGAACAGTAGTTGCACGTGCGGAGAGCGTATGGTGGCAGCAAGGACAATCAAAACAATTGGCACAGCAGTTTTTCTTGTGACGGGCTTCCGAAGATGGGATATTTTCCAGACAATTGGAACAAAAGTGTGACTCAATCTCATGGCAAACACAAAAGCCACATCTTAGTTTCGGACAATGACGGCAGAAGAATAGCTTGTTGATCGGATTCAGAATGCCGCAGGAGCACACGTACTTAACGGGACTCGGTTGCATAAAACTCATCTTGCACACAATATTTAAATACAATTCTCAAAAGCAAATTTCTCGAGTCTCTCCTCTTTTTCTTCTTCAGTAAATGACGACAGCTATAGCTGTCAGCTGTTTTTTTTCCAATATTTAGTATTTTTAATTACATATGGTCGCACTGAAAATAAATCTGGTATTTTGGCGTTAAGAGCTGTTATGTTTTTTTTTTTTTCAGATATATATATTTTCAATTAGATTTATTTATGTAAAATTGAGGTTTTCAATATTTACAGGGCATTAGTTAAAATATTATAAACTTCAATTAGTATATTATTTAAAAATAAACTTTTAAAATAGCGGCTGTTAACTGGCTGTGGCCAATAGCGCACAATGTTAATAACAGAATCATGTTAACTGAAATTGTTTTTGTTAATACGTGTCGCACTTATAGGAAACACATGCACAAGTGTGTTTATTGTAAGTTCGCATTGTTTTATTTGTAACGTGCTGGTAGGGAAAGCCAATTCAACCAATATGGTTGACGATAGCACCAGAAAAACACTAAGCAACATTCCATTGCTTCAAATTCGTGCTGGTCCACGCGATAAAGATGTTTGGGTGCAACGTTTGAAGGAAGAATATCAAGCTTTGATTAAGGTACGATAACTCATTTAGCAATTGATTTCATTGAATAAATAAAACGAATACATAAATTGCATCAACAGTATGTAGAGAACAACAAGCAATCTGGCAGTGATTGGTTTCGGCTAGAATCAAACAAGGAGGGCACCAAATGGTTCGGCAAATGCTGGTACATGCACAACCTGCTCAAGTATGAGTTTGATGTCGAGTTCGATATTCCCGTTACATATCCGACAACGGCACCGGAAATAGCGCTACCGGAATTGGATGGCAAAACAGCTAAAATGTATCGGGGCGGTAAAATATGTTTAACGGATCACTTCAAACCGTTATGGGCCAGAAATGTGCCGAAGTTTGGTATCGCTCATGCCATGGCATTGGGCCTGGCGCCCTGGCTGGCCGTTGAAATTCCGGACCTTATCGAGAAAGGCATTATTAGCTACAAGGAGAATTGTTAAGGATCTTGACACTTACAGCTTCTTAAACTACTACAACAAATTTAATATGAACAAAACTATCTACAGATATTGTTGCTGTCTTTATAATACCGGTAACTGTTGCTTGTAAAAGCCCTTAATGTTTAAGCAAGGTTTTCCCATCATTTTAAAGAAATAAAATGTGAAGTTAGCAAAACATGCTATTGTCTTTTTACAAGAGGAATCTTTTCTTGAAAGTCACGAATTTCTGCGTTTATTTTTTAATTTTTTAACCTAGGTATGTAGAGAGTAAGAATTTCATTTGGTTGCTTTAAATTTGATCAGTGTGAGCTTTGGATAAGACCCTTTTATTCAGTTCATATGATTGTTGCGCTGGCGCCAATTGTCCGACCAGATTGAGCTTGGCGAAGTAAATGGATCATATTGTGTGGGCATTACTGTATCCCGATCTTCCAGTAGCTGTTGTGCGTTATTCATGTGCGATACGGCCGATCCGTCGATATGCTGATGATTATTGCTCTCGTTACTAAGCTTGGGTGATCCAGTTGTATTTATCGGTGCTTGAGTTATACCACCACCCAGACCTGCATCAACTTCCACTCTCCCTGCAGTTCCTGTCATCTGACCATTGCTAATATTGTAGTTCACTTCAAGGCCAGGCGGTGGGCGTATGACACCCACACCCGGTGTTATATTATGCCTCGGCGATGCGCTGTGAGTTGAAGTTGCAGCGCCTTGGTTAGGCCAACCGCCATAGGCCAAGGGGTTCCAGGTGCCCGCCCAACCTGGGCAACTCATAAACCTTACCTTCTCCTGCTCCTTACGTTCGATTTGCTTTCGCTGTTGCTCCATTTGCTCCATTAGGAGCTGCTGCTTCAATATCAATTCACTACGGTCCCATTGCGACTGCGACTGCAACTGTTCTTGTTCATACATGGTACTATAGAGATCTGAAAGTACAAAAGGGTTACTAATTGACTTGATTCACGTTTAAGTTGACTAACTAACCAGTACTATTCATGGCCGTCCGGTAATCCCTGTGAATGTCCATTGCCGCTGGGTTGCCAATCTCAAAAAGTGAACTAACCAGCGCATTGTCTGATCCAGCCTCTGACGTCTCTGGGCGTATTAACGGCGGATCATACAGCGATGCAGGTGCGGAAAAGAATGTTGGTATTGTGGGACGACTTCCTATAGGACCCAAATGACTACTACCCTGGTCACTGACTACGGGATTCCAGTTCGGCGCGTCGTACATATCTGGTTTCGTTTGCAGCACTTCGCTAAAAGAAGCCCGACTGCTAGTCTCCCAAGGTGAAGTGATCATGCTATCCATTTCTGGTGTTGCCAACGGCGAAGCACCGCTTACAGCTATGCCATCTCCCGAGCTGGTATCGATATCACCGAAATTTAGTTTTTGCCGCTGTTTACGATCCGTTGGTTTTTTGGCCGACCCTACACCGTTTAGAGGTGCATGCTTTTGCTCCTTGCGACGTTCACGTCCTGGAGTTTTACCCAGTTTTTTTGTGCTACCATTTTGCTCTTTGAGCATACGTTCCTTGGGGCTTTCAGCATTCGTCTTAATAGAACGTGGTGAAACGTTTTCCTGCTGTGGCGAGGGAGGTTTCACTATAGCTGGCGCAATCACTACACTATTGGCACGCTTCTCCTGCGTCTCCTCCTTTGGTTTGACTGTGACTGGGGTAACGGGTGGCAATGGTGTCGTTTGCTTTGGTTTCTTTGAAACGCGCAAAGCGGATGTCGTTTGAGGAGGCGTGATTGTCACTGGTGCTGGCATTGCTGCGGCAGCTGCAGGTGCAACTAAAACTGTAGCTGGAGCTGGGGTTGTAGGTGAGGCTGGAGCTTTCTTGCTAGGCTGTGGCGATTGACTGGCTGCGGGTTTAGCTTGTGTTACAGCGGCTGTTAGGTTCATGCCCCAGGAGCTCCAAGATTTGGGCTTCCGTGAACTTACAATCTTTTCGGTAGACGCTACTGTGGTCCGCTTGCGAAGTTCCTTCAACTGTCCATTTTTGAGCTTCTGTTGTTGTTCCGCTTTCAGGGCAGCTACAGCTGCTGCCGCAGCAGCTGCTTCTTCCGCCACTTGCGCCTTCACTATGTTTCGCAAATTAAAGGTCGGCTGCAGTGTGGCCTTATATCTCGCTGCATCGTAGGCATTTTGCTGCGTCATTATGGCCTTGACATCGAACACAGCCGCTAAAAAGACGAAACAGAAGCTGACAAACAGAACCACCAGAGCAGCATTGCGCAACGCCTGCTCCCAGTGGGGTCGCGGCAGGCTTGCGGCACAACGTTCTATACTCTCTGCCGGCAATTGGGCCACCAACTGATAGTTGATATCATAGCTGAGGTTCGTAAGCAGCGTTAGAGAGTGTTGTATGCGGGAAGCTGTAAAGTCCGGAGTAAAACTGATCTCAATTTTTCGCGTCTCATTCTCGCGCAGCTCAAAACTCTCGCAGTCGAGAACTTGAAATCCGTAGCCCACACAAGGTTGTTTACCAATTAGGAAGCCATCGACGCGTATGGGCAATATGCCAGCATTGCGGGCCGTAAAACTGCGCGTAACCACAACCGTATGACTTGCCAGCGCATTCTCATATGTGTGCTCATCATGGTCCAGTTTCAAAGTAATATCACAGCGTTCAAACTGCTGCGTAGTGAATTCAAAGAGCAAGGGCGTGCTGGAGCCGGGCCTGCGATTACCAAAACGGAACTGTGATTGCACAGCTCGTGCAGTGAGCCAGACAGCTTCGTATAGCGTTAGATTACTGCGCACATGGAGGAGCGTACAGTACTTATCCGGCAGCTGTGCACTAAACTGCACTGGAACGATGTGTGAGGCGCCGGCTTGCAGAAGCAAGGGTCCAACAATACCGGGCGCATCGGGCAGAGAAAAAACATGCTTATCCGTTAGATAACAACTGCTACTGCTCACATCGATGACCTCGTGGGGCAGTGATAACTGTGTGCGTCGTGCATACGTTGGATCCGACAGATAATAGTCAAGTAGTAGCGGCTGTGTGGTGGGATTGCTCAATGTTATCCACTGGCGCTGCACCTGACCTACCTCAATGGCGGGCGTAGGCGGTAGTGGCTGATGTTGTACCAATTTCGGCCACTCAATACCAATGCTAAAGTCTAGTTCTAGCGGCGGCAGCTCCTCGCTTTGCAATGTCAGTGACATGGAGTGCAGTTGGCGTTTGAACTGGCGATAAAGTTCCGTTCGCTGGCGTACTTCTACACCATCGTACAGCAGATTATTGTTTGCCTGTCCAGCCATGCCTGTACCCGTTCCAGCTTCTCCATTGCTGCCCAGCGGAAAAATCGAGTGATCGTTAAGGGATTGCCGTATATAGCACGCGCTGCCACACAAAGCTGATGGCTCAAAGTAAATGCGGCCCACCTTCGTCAGTGTCTGTGCTGCAATGGTGGTGCCCTTGGCGTTGAAGTCTTTGAAGCGCAGGCCAGCACGAGTGAATTGTATGGATTTCACATGCACTGGATGCATGAAACTCGAACGAATGCTCAACACGGCGGAGCATACTTTGCCAGGAAAACACGACTTGAACTGTAATTGATCCTGTTCGATGTCTAGCTGACCCACCGAGGCCTTAAAGCGCACTGTTGCGCGTATGAGCTCATAAGGTGTCCACACTTTGAGCGTGCCAAAGCTCTCTTCAGCCACGTATGTCTTGATGGAAAGTATAAAGGCAGCACTGTCGCCCTCTGCCAAATGACTGCAGAACTCAAACCTTGTGTTGTTCTCATACTCCAACTCGGACTGCAGCTTTGTGCCAGGTGGGTTTGCAGTGGCATTCGCTGTGGCCGGCAGGCATCCCATAAAGGCGGCCTGAAAGTAAACATTCTTTGGCGGCTTAAAGTTCCAACTGCTAATTTTAATGGGCATTGGATTGTCGTTCCGTAGTATGATGTAGCCATCGCGTGACATCTCCGCAAATGGCACTGTACCCAGATCCAACTCAAGTCCATATTCGCTAAGCTTGGGCAACTGTAGACTAAACGGTTGCGTGGACACGTGCAATCGTCCGCTGCACGCGATCACTGGCACCTCAAATGTTGTGACATTACTTTCAATGAGCACCGTGGAGTTAAAGGTAGCTTGCCTGTCAAGTAGATGTAGTTGCAGCAACTCCACAGATTCACCTGGTTGCAGCAGCAGCTCCTGCTCAAGTGATGAAAGCTCGAGCAGAGCGACATCTATAGACTTACTGAGGCTAAGATTGTAAATCATCAAAGGAAAGGCGAAATAATTGCGCACGACTAACGTACGTTGTGTCTCCATCTGCGTCTCATCGTCGCTGCTGCTTAAACTGGTGATGAATAACGTAACGTTACGATCAAAGTACAAGCCTCCTTTAAAAATCTCAGCTCGCACAAGCACTGTGAACAAATGCTGCTGCTCTTCACTGCCGATGACTAGCAAATCATTGATAGTGCTACTTTCCACGAACAGCTTTGGGTCAAGCACAATGCTGGCGTTGTGTGCATCATAGCTTAAGCCAGGTATATCTCTTAGATAATTGCATACAAACTTGCGTTGCAGTCCATTCACGGGCTGATTTTGCATGTCCAACTTGAAGTGTAACGCATCTGCATGCTGATGTGTCGCTAGGCGTCCAAAGTCAGCTAAAGGGTTACGTGCGTATGCCCCTTCCTTGGGCAGTATCTCAAATTCAACTGGTATGACTAGCACTTTTTCGCTGAGATGTTCGATCGGTGAACCTTCATCTTCATCTTCTGCTGATTGCTCCGCTATTTTGATTCGTATGTATGCACTGTGATTGCCAGCTGTACGTCCATGAAATGATATTCTTATCACTGGCTTTAGCGAATGCGGAGGAATCTCCCACAGATTCTGTGGTCCTTCTGAAACACCAGTTGGCAACTCCAGCTGGAATTCACCACCGCTGCTGTAAACCTAGAGCAGTATTCAGTGTATTAATTGAAACCGATAAAATGCTAAAATGCTGATGATTTCGTACTTACCTCTAGTATTTGCAATGGCCGTTCATGAGGATTATACATGTGTATCTCTGGAGTCAGTGTGGCATTCATCGGCGCTTTAATGCCGACCAGTGGTTTTAAGCGATATGGGCACTCACTACCCTCACCACGCACCGGAAACTCAGTGCGACCGAAGGATGTTTGAATGAGCAGACCCGTTGATATGGCACCCAATTGGCGTGGTAGAAATACCACATTGAATGTTATATTACCCTGCGGTGGCACCTCGCGTGCACCAAAAAAACTGCTGTAAAATACTGGGCTTGGTCCAGTGACAGAGTTTAGATGAACAGTGCGATTTGTGTGCTGATTGAATAGTGTCACAGTCTGTGTGACTGTCTGTCCCACGGACCATTTGCCAAAGTCTATTTCTGGTGGCACAAAATTTAAATGGCGCAGCAATTCGAGCTGTTCGTGTGTGTGTGTATCGGGAAGTGCTTGCGACGCCTCGTCTAGATTGATAAAACGCTCCTGAAGCACTTTTTCATTGCTTCCCTCAATTTGCTGATTGCCGCTGGCATGGCAGAGCCGCAGGAGCAGGATCAGCATCAGGAGCAGTGACAGCGATTGTGTGTACATTGTTTAAATGTGTGTGTGTGTGGGGGAGAGTTATATGTTTCTTTATCTCCTTCTAACCGCGATTGAGGGTTCACATTAAGTACTAGTTAATTATAATTATATTACTCAATATCGCTTATGTTATCGCTGATTCGATTCTGAGAGCATTAACTTAAACAGCTGTGCGATACGTTAACAGCTGATTCGATATTAATTTGCGTTTGCAAAATATATGCGGTCACACTACTGTATGTTAACGCGAAATGCTCAACTGTTAACGCAATAGGAAGTGCTATGGTAAGTCGCATGTGTTTATCGATAATTCGCGATATAAATGCATATAAAAAGTGGCCTCAGATCAGAAGAAAGTTTTGCGGTCGGTATAGAAATTATTTACAAAAACTAAAGCTGCTGTAATATATAATAGTTAAAGTGAGTTCATTCAAATCTTTTAATACTATTACAATTTATTTGGATGATCAGTTTAAACAATAAAACCTGCAAATGCAATTAAACATGGAAGTAACAAACACACAAACACACGCACACAAACGAACACATCGAATTCATGCGAATTTGTGGCAGCAACAACGACTCATTTGTTACCCAAAAAAGAGAAAAAAATAGAAATTGCATCACTATTGATTTTACCCACTTTCACTAGCTAATGTAACTTTGCTAGCTCAAATCAAATCAAACCAAATTTTCTAATACTACACACGTCAGAAAAGTTCACCGTGAACTTCGACAATTGCGCGCTCTCCATGTAAATTTGGTACTTGGCAACCGCAACGCCAGCCGTAACAACAACAACAACACCACAACAAGAACAGCACTCGATACTAGTGGGATAGAGAGAAAGAGCATGAGAGTGGCGAGTGACATGAGGCTAGGGGATGTGAG
>JBANCZ010003158.1:0-13440 GCA_037040025.1 Sphaerogastrella javana
GTGTGTGTGTGTGTGTGTGTGTGTTGAATTGTTGTTATTATTGTTGTTTACTTTGTTGTTATGTTTGATCTTGCTAAAAATTGCGTCTATTAATAAATAGTTTGCTAGGTTTTTATTGTTTTTATTGTTTTTTTCATTTTGTTCGTTCGATATGGCGTGCCAGAAAATGTATAGCTTTATCAAGGCATCCATTCCATCGGTTATCTTTGTCAGGCTCAGACCTTTATTGTTGTTATTATATTATTTAATACAGCACTTCATAACCATCCGCTACATATTAATCATTTCCAAAACATTTGGTGTATTGTATTGCCTAGAATATCGCCCATATAATAATACTCCCCTTTTTTTCGAAGAGATTGTTTTCTGCGATAACTGGAGCAAAAGGGAGAGAGATCTATATAGAGAAAGAGAGTGAAACGTTAAGCTTTTTAAACACAAGCGACAAAATTTTAGAAATTTTCTACGCTGATTTTTCATTTTCCACAAGGTTTTTTTTTGTTGGTTTTGTTTTGTTTTCATTGCAAACTTTGAACATGTGTAGCACATGTGAAGCCTTGTTTCCATATAATACCCGACACAGAGCATTTAAAACATTATATGCTTGATTATTCGGAACGACATGAATTATAGATATACTTACGAAGAATGCGATTATAATGTTTCGGTTTACCTCAACGAATTTGCTGCATTACTTGATTATGTCAAGCAAAACAAATGTAATACATAGCATATACG
Source organism: Sphaerogastrella javana (assembly GCA_037040025.1). Lineage (NCBI taxonomy): Eukaryota > Metazoa > Arthropoda > Insecta > Diptera > Drosophilidae > Sphaerogastrella > Sphaerogastrella javana. The sequence goes on from JBANCZ010003158.1 coordinate 739, forward strand.
CCTAATTTGTTTACCTATCGATTTATTCATATAGATAATGCGTATTATCTCATCACATGTTCTAATGTCTGATACGATGAAATTCAATATATATATCTCTCTCTCTCTCTCTATAGTTCGCTTTGCTCTGGCTATTTGATTAGAATGCGCATGCTAATGAAGCTGGTCGGCGTGGCGAGAGAGTTAAATGACCTGATGGAAGTAGGAGCTAAAGAAATGCTTAGCGCCTAGCAATACTCTTTCCATGTTCCACTGAAACTATTACCAATTGCGCTCTTTATTTCTATTTCTACTCATAATTAACATGGGCTTGTGTGGGTTAATTAGTGATAAGGCTCTCAGACCTACAAATGTGTGCGCCTGCTAGCTAGTACCAAGTGCCAAGTGCCAAGTGCCGAGTGCCAAGTGCCGAGTGCCGATAAAGCCCCCGTGCTCACATCAACACATTTCTTCATTGTTGTACCACCTCCGTTTCTTGCACTTCTCCCACTTCTTGTTGTTGTCCCACAAGAATTCTACTTACATACAAACGAACAGTAAAACTCTATTTACCAGATATTGCTATAGCTGCTGCTGTTACTGCCTGCACTTTCTGATTACCCGAGCATTACATAGAGCACCGATAGTTTAGAGCTGACATTGATAAATGGGTCATTGAAATATATGGCTATATATGTACGCTATATTGCTCGTTGTATATTTAACTAAAATGCAACTTATGTGTTTATTATCATACCTTTTGACTTATATAATAAGATCGTTATTGACAAACGCTTACAAAGTACAGCCTAATTGCTTCGACTTGTGACTCCTCATAATTGAAACCCAGACTGATTACCATTTTTAAATATGTATAGGAGTACTATAAGCTGAAAACCAGTTTATCTTTTTAGTTCACATGTAGCATTTGAAATGAATCACTCTATAAGTAAAATACATCTCAAGTAAGTCAGAGATGTTGATAGTATGACGTGAAATTAATTAAAGTTTAATCAATAGATTATTGTAGCGTTGGCTTCCAGATTTAATGCATCTATTTTTGAGGCAACAGTTCAAGTTTGCATATTCTTAGCAGATAAACCCATTCAATATATACATGTATAAATACATATATATATACATATATATATATATATATTTGTATGTATATATCGGTGGCACATGCACTCAAAAGTTAAATATTTGCTCAAGTGTTCTCAGTTGCCTTGTATCAATAGAAGATTGTCTTGAAATTCACCTTTAAATATGCGATTATTTGCTTGGGAAGCAAATTTGGCCAATACCCTGGAAAAGACCGTATTACAGAGAAGGAATTTTAGATTATATAAACATGCACTATATATTCGATTGGCTTTGTACCTCTATAATGACCTTTGTTGAGATTTTGTACTTGTTTATAATCATAATACAGTTTATTGATTCCTATACTTGTTGGCTTCTATTCCAGATCCTCCTATTGTAGCGGAACCACAGCAAAATGTGCAAGTGCCGCATTATCTGCCCGATCCACGAGATGGCAGCATTTATCAGCTCGGGCAAATGGGCAGCCTGAAGAAGCTGCCCTATACGATACCTCAGTTGGTGGCAAATGCTCCGTGTCGTTCGTCCGATGGAATTTTGTATTCGGGCAAAAAGAGCGACACCTGGTACATGGTTGATCCGAAGACAGGCCGACGGGAGAAGGTCATGGGCTTCGGGGATGCGAATGTGGAGGGGAAAGATGGCGATCAGATTGGTTGGGCCACATCGCGTGCCATTTATCTGGGACGCACACAGTACACGGTGATGATGTATGATAGCCATGCAAAGGACAAGAATGCAAAGCCCTGGAATATAACATTTTATGATTACAATGCGCTTACTGCGCCGCCAGAGTTGGCCAAAGAATATGGTAAGCAATTAAAGGAAATTCCTAAGTGTGTATTTACTACATGTCTCTCTATCATGTACAGAGTAGATACATCTAACCACCAAAAGCAATGGCCAGATAGTTACCCTAGATCGCAAACAGGGGAAATTTCTGTGGCAACGCGATCTGAAGAGTCCTGTGGTGGCTGCATTTCTACTGGGACCTGATGGCCTGCTCAGCGTGCCTTTCACCACAGTTTCGGATGAAGCCTATGACGCTATACTGGAAGAGTCCAAAACGGGCAATGTGAACACTGTGAAACTATTGTAAGTGTGCAATAATGATTTAAGGGCTTTCCAATAATTCACATGCTCCATTACAGCCAATCGCTTTATGTGGGCGAGCATCATCGTGGCCTCTATGCACTGCCGTCTTTGGTGGACAAGAACACGCCTCGCATTTCGACCACTCCAGCCATTAAGTTGCTGGATGGACCAGCCGAGTTGAATAGCAATAGCAATGAGAATGATCCCCGCACCATTTATATTAACGATGTGCTGCAAGAGAATCCCGGCATCATGCTGGGACACTACAATATGCCCAACGAGCTCAATAAAAATAATTTGCATCTGTCGCCCTCGCCCTCAGCCAGTAAGGATGTGCATAGTTTGGCGACCATACACAACTATAATGATGGCTATGGCCTGTTGGCAAACAACGAGAAGAATGCCGCTGATATTGGAGTGCAAACAGAACCGGTTGAGATAACCATTGAGCCGCGTCAAAATACCATTAATCGCACCAAGACAATTATTCTGGCTAATAGCAATAAGGTGCAGGCATTTATTAACGAATGGTTTATGGATCATCCCAGTGGCAAAGTGCATCAAATTCTGATTGTCATCGTTGTGGGCATGATAGCGCTCTTCTGGTATACGTGCAGCACAATGCGCGAATTGCAGAAGCAGAGCGAGAATGGTTCCAAGACGATGGCACAGCAAGCGGGCACTGGCAGCACCAGCAACGGCAGCACTGGCAGCAATGGTAGCAATGCCAATGCTTTGGATCTGGTTGATATGGGCAACGGACATGTGCGTGTGGGCAAGATTAGCTTCAATCCCAACGAGGTGTTGGGCAAGGGTTGCGAGGGCACCTTCGTCTTTAAGGGCCACTTCGAGGAACGTTTTGTGGCTGTCAAGCGGCTGCTGCCCGAATGTTTCACCTTTGCGGACCGCGAAGTGGCACTGCTGCGCGAATCCGATGCACATGAGAATGTTGTGCGTTATTTCTGCACCGAACAGGATCGACAATTTCGTTATATTGCCGTGGAACTATGTGCTGCTACGCTGCAGGATTATACAGAGGGCGACCGCTCTATGGAGCTTCGCCAACACATCAACATGTGGCAGGTTTTGGTACAAGCTGCCGCCGGACTCAGCCATTTGCATTCGCTTGATATAGGTAAGTAATTGATTCTATGTTTATTTCTAATATTTCTTATTAATATCCATTTTTATTGCTGCAGTTCATCGCGATATAAAGCCGCAGAATGTGCTGCTCTCGCTGCCCGATGCCAAGGGCAGAGTGCGTGTCATGATCTCGGACTTTGGCCTGTGCAAGAAACTCAACTTTGGACGCACCAGCTTCTCGCGTCGCTCAGGCGTCACAGGCACCGATGGATGGATTGCGCCAGAAATGATGCGTGCTCAGCGCACTGTAAGTAGCCATAGCAACTATTTATATATTCATCTATATTTAAGTTCTTAATCAACTCAATTTACAGACCACAGCTGTGGATATATTCTCTCTGGGATGTGTCTACTATTATGTGCTGAGCGGTGGTCAGCATGCATTTGGTGACACGCTGAAACGCCAGGCTAATATACTTTCGCATGAATACAATTTGGCCAAACTGCGTGCAGACGACGTCGAGGATTGCAGTCAAATTGTAAGCTACCCTTCAGTCATTTGATAAAAGGTGTATACTTAAACGGATTTGATTTTTTTTAGGTACTTGCTGAGCAGCTTATATCTGATATGATACACCGCGATCCCCAGTCGCGTCCTCCGGCGCGTTGCATTAGCAACCATCCGCTGTTTTGGGATGAGCCAAAGATGCTAAGTTTTCTGCAGGATGTTAGCGATCGTGTGGAGAAATTGCAATTCAATGTCGAACCACTTAAATCGCTGGAGAAGAATGGCCGCATCGTGGTCCTTGAAGATTGGAATACACACTTGGATCCATTGATCACGGATGATCTGCGTAAATATCGCGGCTACATGGGCGCCAGTGTGCGCGATTTATTGCGTGCGCTACGCAACAAGAAGCATCACTATCACGAGCTAACGGCCGAGGCACAAGAGTTGCTGGGCTGCATACCGCACGAGTTCACCAACTACTGGGTGGATCGTTTCCCGCAGCTAATCTCACATGCCTATCACGCATTCAGTATTTGCTCAAGTGAACCCATCTTCAGGCCCTACTACAATGCCGGCTACCATTTTTCACGCCCCTGGTACTTTGATGCCGACGATGCACTGTTTCCCATGCTGATGCGTGATCCCAAACCATTGCCGAAAACAGGCAGCCCCAAGAAGGCATCTCCGGCCCAGTATTCGCCGCAACAGTTGAAACAGCGCAAGGGCGCTTACAATTTTAGAAAACCCATAAGCGATGAGTTGATGACCGGAGTGGGCTTACAACGCAACATGGAGCTGGATGCACAGGCAGTGGGTGCAGCGGCTGCAGATATTGAGAGGCGGGATGTGTTTGCGAATTTCAAGTTTCGACGTTCCAAGGCGAACAATCGTAATTATGCAAAACAGGATCAGGATAAGGAGAAGTTTGTGAGTTGGACATTGCCGTCAGCTACCACAGAGTAGAAGTAAATTTCAACAAGAGCGTTGGAATTGTAAATCGTTTATTATAATTAATAGTAGCATAATTAACTTTATTGCCTTTAGAATAATTCTTATAATTACTAATGCTTAAGTTTTTCAAAGTTGTGCAATAATTCTATGCAACAATTCCAAAACAATTTCCATTCTATGAAGCGTTCTCTTCTAGCTTAATCTAATTTAAAAAAAGGAAAGAAAAAAATATGTACTGATCAAACTTGATACGACAAAAAAAAACAGAAACGGAATGCTAAAAGAAATCTATTTTGATATATGTAGCATAACTAAGTCTAGACAGGTATAACGAAAGGAAACGAGACGAATTGATTGAATTGAATTGAATTGAGTAGAAGTGTGTCGATCGAATGCACGCGATTTAACTGTGATAATCAGATTTTGATGTAGAATTTTGATTTTGAATGCCAGTGTGCAAATTAATATATATATATATATAGTAATATAGAGTGCAAGTTGTCTATATTATATAGTATCTAGTATATGTATATAATTAAAATTTCGTTTAAGTTCACCTATAATAAAACACCCCCATATCATTTAGATATAGCAGGCGGACTCTCTTGCAAATGATTCATTTACACTTGCACTTAGTATTAGAAACATTTTGTAAACGAAAACCAAAATTATACGACTATGCAAGTTTCAAACAGCCTCTTTTTTTTTTGCATTTTGAAAATATGTCTTAAGTTTAATAATTTTAATAACAAAAAGAAATAAAAATGTATAAACAAATATTGCATTTACTTTTTGTTTTTATTTTTAATAGTAACAACAGCATTAACGTTGATTGAAATGCTCATAAAGATCGCTTTATAAATCATTTAACAAATATTAACATAGGATTTATACGAGATACATTTAACAAATTCATAATTCATTTCATATATTATTATAACAATCATAAATAAATTTTTACGCTTTAACATTTGCTTTAAGTACAATTTGTCTAAGAACAAGAGATTTAGTTGCAGATTCTTTTGAAGATAACATATACATAAAATTTGACTATTTTGTGTATAATTTCTTTGTTTCACTTTGGCGTTGATTTTCCTTCGTTGAAGTGTGACCTTAGCTTTCGGCACAACGGTGAGACCGTTTCACATTCATTTCGATTCTTTCTTTAGCGCTTTCATCTCATGATGCAAACAGAACTTGAAGGCATCCCAGCCCTCCGTCTTGGCCACCGACTGTAACAGGCAGCACAGTTTCGATTAAAATATTATGTTATGATATCATACAAGCAGAAGATATAGCAATAGTTTCAAGAGAGTAACACACAGAGCAGCGAAAGAGGCAGGGACACAGAGATGAGATACAAATGTAAACTGAAAATTTCAACATAAGCTAAACTAACCTGATCATCTTCTGCTATAGACGAGCCCACGCAAGCGTGTTGCTAAAGCATAACATAAAAAATTAAGCAACAACTGTTTCGTTTAAACTTTAGACTAACACGCTCTATCATGAGTCACTCGTCACGCGTAAACAAACAATCGTCAACAATAAAAAGTTGATTAAAAAGTAAACAACAACAAATGACGAGCAGCTATTAGTCTAATGGAAGCGATGACTTTTTAGATAGGCGTTAAAACTGTTGCAATTTAACGAAAAATAATAACAAACTGATGAAAATCAATGAAGCGTAAGAAAGAACATTTTTTAATAATAATAATTAATCGAAATAATGACAAAATTCTGCATAATTTAAAAAAATATTTCCAGTTGCATTTAGGACATAACATTGGAAGTCAGGAATTTACAAAATGTACAGATATTTTCATAGAGAGAGAAAATAAAAAACAACAAAATATTGTGTATATATTTAGTTTTAATGTGTATATAGTGAATGATTAACTAAAATTATATTAATAAAATTTTATATAAGGCGTGTCATTGTGTTTTGGTCTTTTGTTCTTTACCAATTGAGTCGTTAAACAATCGGTTATAATATTGCATAATTAATAAAGATAATTTAATTTAAGCGTAAAACAGATATTAATCTTAAAATAAAATATTGTAAATGTAACCACTGAAGCGTATGCACACAGACGCACATTGCAAATACACATACACATAAGCAAAACATGTAAACAAGGAACGATAACGATAACAAAAAGCGATGAGAGAGACTTTAATGCCACAGCGCATCGACATCAATGTAGTAATCCAACTGACGGCAAAGGCTGTGACGCCAGGCTTCAAACATTGGATACTCGGGATCATCGTAGGCATCCAGAGCCTCATTGTAATCAAAGAAACGACCACTTACTCTGAAGCCCCGATGCAATCGATCCTTCATTATGGCTATGAATTCCTTATAATGCAACAGACCATCTCCATCCGCATCGAATATGGCAAATACCGTGTCAATTAAATGCTCACTCAGCGAGTAACCCGTGCAGATTTTAGCAGCGCGTGCAAATTCATCTACAAATAGAAAACATTTACATATAGTGTGCAACTATCGGCGATACTATCGTAAAGGAAGGAAAGTAAAAAAAAAAACAAATACCAAACTTTCGGCGACACTATCAATAAGGAAGGTTAGTAAAAAACCAAAAAATTAACAGATGTGTATTTAAGTATAGTTATATCATTTTTATAAAATCTTCTGATTTTAGATTCTTAAAATTCCTTGGTTTCACGATATTTTATTCTATAACCACTCACCCTTAGAAATAGCACGGTCGGCCAACGTGTACATCCGCATGGCGATGGTAAAGTCATCTAAATTGTTGAGAAAGTGGCAAAAGTCACGGAAGTCATTGAACGATATGCCCTTTTCATCCTTGACACGCTGCAGCAGACGCTCCAGAAAGATATCATACTCATCGGTGGCCAGATACGTGTAGCGTAACAGAATCTTGGCAAAATCAAGTTCAGTGATATGGGTCTGACCCTTGGAGAATTCACTGAACTCCAGTTCGAGCACTTCCGTTTGCAAATTATCCATGAAGCGATAGAAATTATCATAGTTAATGAAGCCTGTTCCACGTTTCCCAAATAAATGCAACTGCAGCGTGGTGGACACCTGATGACGCCGTTGCAGACCCTCGCTATCGTTCACATAATCCCGCTGTAAAATATGTGCATATTATAACAAAATTTTCGAATAATTCATGCAGCTTGGGGTTAGTCACACTCCAGAGAGACAGACAGGCACATGCTATGATCTTACCTCAGTTGTGGGTTGGCTATCACCAGACTCATCCGGATTTTGTGACTCTTGATCGCCGTGCTTCTCTTTCCAAGCGCCGCTGAATATGCGCTCCATCTTATATACATTATGTATTGGGAGGATAAGAGGAGTTTTTGGGGGGAACAAAAGGTTGGTTAGATTTGGAGAGAGAGAAAAGTTAGGTGGTTTAGTTAGGGTCACAGTTTACACAACGTGGGGAAAATGATTGGAATTGGGTGTAACGCAAAGAACAAAATGAAACGTATAGTAAATCAAAGTGCATAACGTAACGGAACGTAGTTCAAAAAGCAAAACAATATATATATATACAAAATAATATATACGTACTTATGTGGCATAAACGCTAGATATATATATATATATAGTACAAAGGCGGCTGAACAGTTCTATAATGTTGTTTCACTGTACAATTGGATACTATAATGTATAAGCGAGTCAATTATAATGTAACATAAGTGTAACGTAACGTAACATAACATAACGTAACATAACAATTAAATAACGCTAAGCTTCTACGTTTGTATTGAAAGCGTAATCTTTTTTTTTACAACGTAAGCGCAGTTTCGGTCTGGAAGCAAAGCCAAAAAAACTTTTCTCGATATTCCTACAGACTTACAAGTGAACGCTTTTCTTTTTTTGGGACTTGCTCTAATTTTGGCGCATCTTTGTCATCAAATGGGACTAAACGTTCGCGCTTTGAGAAATAAATGAATTATAATGTAAATAAATGATACATAAAATAAAAATTAAATATTTTATATTAATATGTTCATTTATACTAAGAGGCTTACTTCCTTGCGCTAACGCTGGCTAAATTTTTTTTTGTTTTTTGGTATTTGAAATTATGTTTCAAATTAGTTTACAAATAATATTTGAATTGAAATGAAAAGCTTACAAGTTCCTTGGTGCGCGGATCAACAGCCTGATTGGTTTTAAATGCACCCGCCAAAATTGAAACAATCTGTTGAATAATTCCAAAATAAAGTACAAATTAAACGAAATAATTATAAATAATTGAAATTATAATGCAACAAGAAACAAATATAAAGGTTACACACACTGACAACGACATCTAAATGAAGATTGCGATATTCTACAATTGTCTAACTTACGACTAGAAATTCGCCCTTTTCAACACGCTGATTTCCATCCGTATCAAACATATTGAAGGCAATGCGAAAGCCTGATTTGGGTTCTGAAAACAAAGGATATTATTAGTTACACGAAACTGAATAAATTGTAAATATTGGACTTACTGGTCAGCACAGAGAGCAGAAAGAGATACTCCGTGTAGGAAACAATGCCTGTGAAATCCAAAAATATAAATTAATGGTATACAAAATGATCAAATTACTGTGCCAAACTATATGCTTAATTGACTATGATCACCTTTATCACGCAGATTGCGAAATAGACGCGTTGAGCCCTTGTTTACTGGCGGCGTGTTGTCCTTGTACTTTTCGACCTCATCGGTGGAGAGTATGCGTCGCTTCAAGCGTGCTGTAAGGCATAATGATATAGTGAATTTGGGTAAATTGTATAGTATAGACAAAGAACTTACGTCTGGGTTCCTGTTCCACGACAGATTCCAGAAAATCTTGTGGCGTCATATACAACTGATCATCGTACTCCACCGATGCGAATTTAATGAAACGACGTTCGCGCGCCGTCAGCTTTATGTTCTCCAGTTCGGTCTCATCGCGGTGCTTTACAATAGATAGACATGGAATGATAAAAGATGAATCGTTAGCATGTAATTCAATATTGCTTAAGAATATATAAATATATAATTGGCATAAATCAGCATATGATGCCTTAATTTCCGCCGCTTAAACACAAAGACTATCAGATCGATATCAAGAGTCCGAGAGAGTAAGAGAGCAAAAGACGGAGAGGTGTGATCGAGCGTGCGGGAGTCTGGTGACGTTTTGATTAATGTAAAATGCTTCAAGTTGAATGCGCGTATGAAATAATTTAAGTTATTTGTGGCAGTCTGCACTGTGGGGCTTTAAACTTCAATATTGATGGGCTTTTGTGTGTGTGTGTGTATGTGTGTCTTTGGTTATTATTCCCACGTTAAACATGGCTAATCCAATTGGCAAATAAAGTGCATAATTGATAGGATCAATTGATTGTTTCGTTTTTTTCGTTTGTTTGTTTGTTTTCTTCAGTGATTTTGGTGTATAAATTGACTTAAGCTCCATAAATCTGACATTTAATGCGCCACACACACACAAATTGTAGGCAGTGGCCCCGCAGAATCCAAATCGAATGACTCAATTTTCGAATGCAGGGCGTCTCCTTGCGGCTTTCGGCTGGGGTCTGGTCTGGGGCAGCAAAAACAAAAGGCCAAATTTGAATGTTAGACATGTGCAACAGCAAAAGCACTTAACGCCCACTTCAAGCCACATATATATCCACCAGAGAGTACATATATCGTGTGATAATTCTTCATAACTGGGCTGACATCATCCAGACAGAACAGAGCATGCTGAAGGAGAACCGCAGCCGTTGCTGCAGGCAAATGCAGAATCAAATTGAAAAACTCCAAACTCAATTTATACGATTTATAGTTAACAATTAAAACTCATTCATCATCATCAGTCGGCCATTGGGGTTGTCATAAGTTGTGGTGCCTGGTGCCTGGTCTCTGCCTGCCTGCCCGACTGTGGCGCTGTAGCTGCTGCTGTTGGTGCCTCCCTCGGGGGCAACTCATGTGCCGCATGTCAGGGACACCAATGGTGGCAGTGGAGCTAACCACGCCCGCGTCTGGCTTTCTGTGACATTGTGGCATTAGTGGGTGTATCAAATCACCAAACAGATTCGATTGATAGATAAATTTTCAGTAACTGACACCAGTGTCAGCATTCAGATCCGCCTCAGCTCCTCGTCAGCTCAGCTCAGCTCAGTTCAGCTCAGCTCAGCTGAACATTCGCTGTCAGGTGCGTGGGCGGAGTTCGCAGCTACTTTGCCACTTCGTCAAACGACAACAACTGAACAAATGAATGCACTTATCATTCAATGCAACGCGACTCACTACTCACTACTCACTACTCACTGCTACTCACTATTCATTGCGACTCACTATTCATTGCTACGCATTTTTCAAGGTGTGTGGCAAGCTTTTCAATTGCATTTCAATTTCATGAAGTCCCCTCTATGTTGTTGTATTTATTCTGACATTAATTTTCATTATATATACAATATCGAATCAAAATCAAAATTAGCATCAACTAGCAAATCGAAAAAAAAAATTTCATTAAGAATTCAGATAGAATAAATGATCTATCAATAAAGTTGGGTAAATTCTCATACAGAAACTTATGTTAAACTGAGGAACAAATATAAAATAGCTGAGTTTGCAGATGGAAATATATATATATATTAATTTATTATTTTATATAAATATAATAAAATATATTCTTGATAAATATGAATTGATAAATAATGAATAACTGATAATAAATATGAAATGTTGAAGGGGTCAATTATAAAACTCGATCTAGAGCCAGTAAAGTTTGCACTAAAAATACAATTCTATATGTTGCTACGCTATAAAATTGTAGTTCTATGTATAATTCTATAACCCCTCATAATGTAGTTTCGTTAAATAAATAAATGACTAAAGGTTTTTATACGAATTTACAGCAATAATACAGTAAAACATCCGTATTACACATTTCAGTCTGAAGCCTCAAATCACAGCTAGAAATTACACAAATTGTGCTACACATTTTGTATGAGCTTGACTAATATATTTCCCCAAAACACTTGGTCTAATACAAATATTAGTTCTTCACACCCCAGAAAAAAAGAACAAGTAAAAAAAAAAACGCTTATCAGTCTGCTGGCACGCAAGTCGCGCCAACAAATTGAGGTGAGGCGCCCTACTACAACAGAACTGAGACAATGTCAACAGGTTTCGAAGTTGTTTGTTGGGTTAAGCTATTGTTCAATGAACTTGAGCACGCACAAAAGAAACTTACAGAATTACAACAACAAAGAAAAAACCCAACGCAACAACAACAAAAAGTATAACAATTATATCAACTACAGATAACGACCATGAACCAGTTTTTGTTCAGTGAAATTAAATGAGCTAATTAATAGTTAATTGCTATGGATGGGGGTGAATGTACTTTGGCTCGATCTAAGGCAATTAATTCAACATAGGAGCGCAGCGAATGCGCTGATCAAAACAAAACAAAAGAGCCAAACAGCTGTTCGATTAAGGCATACGTCGCTACGTAACGTAACGCAACAGCTGGCCGCGCGTAACGTAAACTGCCCCAAGCTAAAAATAACTGCGCGAGTCTTTTACGGTCATTTATTGACTTTTCACCACTATGCACCATGCACTTTGCACTTAATCACCATTTATCATATAATGCTTTCGATTGAATTTCTTTTCTTATCAATTTACCAGACTCTTTTTCCGCAACGCGTACGCCTGATTGCTGGCACTTCGTAATTTGATAAAGGCAGCGAGTGCCGCCAAAGAAACAACACCGCCGCCCACTAGCGTTAGCAGGCGATGGTGAGTTTTTGATTGGAATTTTGTGCCATAGCCAGTGCTGGCATTTCTGTAGAAGGGTTTGATTAGTGTGAGGCGATGTCGCGGCGATAGAAATGCACTTGATTTGCACGTTAAACGCGTCACAACGTTGGTCATTATTAGAAACCCTCACTGCACGATGCTCGAACAAGAAAAACAGAAACGAAGTGACAAATAGAAAAG
>JBANCZ010003159.1:0-13438 GCA_037040025.1 Sphaerogastrella javana
GAGATCGAGGAATACTAGGAACGTTTTACTTTGCTCTACAAAGGTGTTCTTTGTTTGTTTTTTTTTTTTGTTTTTTTTTTTTTTTTTTTTTTAATTTCGTTAAGTCTGGCGCTTCGCTTCATTTATCATAGAATCGGAACCCTACTGGACACTGGAACACGTTCCATTTGTTATTTTCTCTGATTTAATTCCACATTTCATTTCTATTTTCAATGGTTTATTTTTTTATTTTTATACTTTTTTTGTTGTAATTTTTTTAAATTCCATTTTTACCTCATTTGGGCACGATCGATTAGTTAAATCCCACAGGCGTTATTATTATCAACTTTAACTTGTGTAGTTCTCCATATACTAACTTATGTAAATTTTTTAGTTAAATCATCGTCGTCATAGCATCATTAGACAAACTCAATTCACCTTACGCCCCAACTTCCTCCCCAAAGCCCCATATACATATAACTGCTCTAGCAAACCTATTCGAAATTTGTATACACTGCAATTAATCCTTATAACCTATAAACGCTTGTATTAGCTTTAAAACTAAGTTAAACTGAAATTTCTTGTTCATCTTTCAAATATTAATGATTTAAAGCTTTAAGCTTCAATTTGAATGCTTTTTATTTGAAGCAATATATTGCATATGGCCAAAAGTTGCTAGAAATCAAATACGATCTCTAGTCGAACAACAACAAACTTCGAACTCACACACTCTCCCTCTCTTTCTCTTTCTCTTTATCTTTCTCTCTTTCTCTCTCTCTCTTAGACACGCACACAGCCTCCGTTACATATTCCATATTCGTTTGGCACAGCAAAGTCAAGAGCTTTCGGTTCGCCATGCAAAAATGCTGCCTTCGCTTTAAGCCGCTGTTTCGTTTCGTTTCTTTTCGTTTCGTTTCTTTTCGTCTCGTCTCGTCTCGCCTCGTTTTGTTTCGTTTGTGTTTGTGCTTGTGTTTTTGTTTTGTTTTGTTTTCATTTTTATTTCATTTCGCACAATGCTGACAGCGGCTGCTGCACTGATAGTGGGCAACTTGCACGTACACACGCACACAGTCGCACGCAAAGCAAAGCAGCAAAGTCGCACACACACACACACACACATGCACACAAAAGCAAGCACAGCCTAGCAAAAAAAAAACACACGCATAGCACTTGAAACGTTGCTGCGCATGTGTGTGTGTGTCTCTGGTGTATGTGTGTGTGTGTTTCGGTGTCTTCGCCCTTACCTTCGTTTGCGTCTTAAACTTCGCCGTTAACGAAGTTGCGTCGTCGCCGTCGCCGTCGCTGCCTCTGCCGCTGTCATCTTCGCCGCGATATTGTCGTGTTATACGTCGTATTCGGTCATATCTCTGCCGTTGAGTGCGCAGCGCTGTCGTCATCAGCTGCGCTGTTGCGCCGGCGGCGGTGGCGGCTCGTTACTCTTGTTGTTGTTGTTCTCTTTGCTGTGGTTGTTGTTGTTGTTGTTGTTGTTGTTGTCTAAGCTGCGGCCGGTTGGGCCGACGTCCACTTTACGCGGCTTTGATTCTGAATGAGGGAACTTCAGTCTGATTTTGGTGCTCGATCGATCGCAACGTGCTCGACGCTCGCAAACGTTTTCAATTATAAATAACAACAACGAACTTTTAACTCCAGCAAAACGCCAGATCTGTTAAATCATTATATATATATATATTTTTTTTTTCTGTACATATATTTTATTTTATTTTGTGTGTTCCTGATTCATTTGCGATAGTTGTTTAAGCCGCAACAGAGCGAGCAACGGCAACAGGATTAGTCACAGCTTCAATCGAGTGTTTTCCTTTAGTTCTGTTTTTTTTTTTCGCCGGTGCCGCAACAACAACGAAAAGCTTAAATAAAAGCTTAGCCGCTTAACGAAAGGAACGAAACGATTTGACGAAGAAAAAAAGGCGCAGTTTGCTAATAAGAAAAAAAAAAAAACAAAACGAAAATATAACGAAAATTGCAAATATTTGTTACCTGCCTACACTGCGATTAGCTACCCTACGGACAGGTAAATTTATTTATTTTTTTTTTTTAACGAAACTCACACATACATACGTTAATAACTTTCACACTTTTGAGATAAAAACAAAAAAAAAAAAAAGTTTAAATTATAAACAATTTTTGCCTTGGGGCTTAGAAGTTATTTTTTTATTCATTTATTTCGCTGTTTGTTTTTGCATAACTCTCTGTTAGTCAGCGACGCTGACGTCGACGTCGACATCGACGCTGACGTCGCTGTCAGCAGTTTTGGCCTGCCAACATGTAAACAAACAAAAGGCCGTTATCTTTGCGCTCCACTCTAAACCACTTGAAATCCGATTATAAATAATGAATCTCGTATGTGAATGCCGTATACCTAACCCCTTTTTTTATCAAGATTCTCAAGTTGTTACTTTGTTTTTACACTTTACACCTGATGCATAAGAATATTGCGATTGCCTAAAATGAGGCTCGAATATCGTAATGTGTATGCGTATATCGTATGGCCAGTTGTTCCTATTCATAATGAATATCGTAGATCGAAATGTCAACGAAATTTTTGAATTGTTTTTTATATATTGCAAAAGTCAACTTTCATTGTCAATATACGATATTCACAATAAATCGTAATAGAATTTAGATAGAATATATGTATATATATTTTCATTTTGATCAAGATCTTCAAGTTATACGAATCGCTTGGGGCTTAGCGGGGGTGTACTATATGTTAATCTGTGAATGAATCTAATTACAAACAACGGAACCTGTTCCCAGTAGCAAATTGTCAGTTGGCCTTGTCGGAAAGTTTTTCGCTCTATACGATGTGCGATCATAGCCAAAAGAAATTAAGATCAAAATCGGGCGGCACCGGTTCATTACCTGAAATATTATAATCATCATAAATAGCCGGAGGTCTGATTAAATTAGCAACAAGAATAAAAACAGAACAAAAACAAAATCAAATACAGATCATTAGATCGAATGAACAACAAGTTTCAACTTACGAACACCCACTATTGATCGGTATATGACATATAGTATATCATATGTATGGAAACTTAGGAACTGATCGCATAAACTTGCATAAATTTACAATTTTTGCGTAATTTATTAATCATATTTTTTTACATTGCATTGAACACAAATTATATTCATTCACTTGACGTGTTCTAATAATCATTTGAACGGAAATTGTCGACCATATGCTCGATCAAATCGTTGCCAATATTATTATATTCATATTGTAGCATTTGTTTTAGTACAGTTTCCTGCTGAAATTGTATAGTGCTACCGACTTAACGCATATAGTATCTAATTTAATATTAATTGTTGCCTTGAATCGTAGGAAAATGAGAAGCGATGTTTTGTTTTTCATGACATAGAACCCCTTACTTAATAGGTAAAAACACATGATGAGTTTGTTTCAACTTCAACTTCAACTTAATCGATCTATGTTGACAAAGTTTCCCACACGATCCAAAGTATAGAACTCTGATTCTCTGTCTATTCACCTGTCTGTCAAACTATCTTTCCACCATTACCTCTCTGTATGCTTCTACCTATCTCTACGCCTATCGTATATGCGCTCTATACATTAATATGCATGGCGTTAAGGTCTCGCAATTGCTCCATATTTCAAGAACAGACTACGCATGTTTAATTCACCTGAGCAATGTCACATCCAAAAAAAAAGAAGAGAAAGAGTGCGAAGAAAGAGAGAGAGAGAGAGAGAAAGCGGGAGAAAAACACACATTAAAACTAAATATAGACTAAAAAAAGAACTAAACTTGAAATAGGAAAGAAAGAGTGGAAAGCGAGAGAGACGAAAAAAACAGTGAACATTATGCTCACTTTTTTTTTGCGTTGCTTTTAATTGCATTTTCGTTTCGGTGTAAACAGGTGCGAATCAAAAAGACAGAGAGAGAGAGAGAAAGAGAGGGGGAGAGTGAGAGAGTGAGAGGGGGGCGAATGACACAATTCACACTGTCAGCATAGTGGGAGAATTCGCAATTGAACGCAATTCTCGCATACAGTTACTTATATAGTACTATATAGTATTTGCTCGATTCTCGACTGGCAATTAGGTCGCCCACTTTAACTTTTGATGCATGCAACAAAAAGTGAGAGAATTGAAAAAAAAACCCCTATGTATTCAAATGAAATGGAAATGAAAATGGATATGAAAATAGTTATAAATAAACGACTGACGCCAACAACAACAACAACAACAACAAATAATAATAAAAGAAAAAAAAACAGTAACGAAAAGCGACAGCTAAAATTGACGAACAATTAACAGCAAAGTGCAAACAATTTCCTTAACGAATCGAACTGATTGTCAATGTCAAATGGTATATGGGTATACGACAGAGTGTCATACATAGCCATATGGCAGATGGTCAGTTGAATGGTTAACGTTGTGCTCGACAGGTGGCGCTGCAATCTTAATCTGAACTGTTTTGTCATTGCGTTGTTATCGCTTTTGCTTTCACATTTCGATAACATGCATATCGATTGACATTCTTGAGCTTTCAGTCGATAAGAACTGACGTTGAATTTTATTTATTTCGCGATTCTCATGAATTTATCAGATTCTATATTAACACATAAATATTTCAAATATTATCGCTGATATACATACAAACAGTCGAGAAATATGTTTACGAATGTGATAAAAAGGAAAATCGTAATATAGTCAGATAGAACATAGGCAAAACAAAACAAAGGTTCTATGGGGTGTACTAAGTGTGCAAATTTTGAAAAGAAGAAATATAATAACTGAAAAAGTTGACGAATGCCAAAGATAAAGAAATATAAACAAAGCAATACAATTATAGTAGTATTAGTTATCGCTAATGTTAACACAACGAAATATAATATTGAAATTAAAACAAACGACAAACAGAGAGAGAGAGAGGGAGAGAGAGAGAGAGAGAGAGGGAGAAAGAGAGAAACTGCGAAACGGAAAGGCTAAAAGGCTAAAAGAATAATCGAAAGGGAGAAAGTAAATATGCAAAACATTTGCGAATGTGATAAATCATTGATCATATGTGCATATATGCATATAATGTATCTCTATATATCTTATGAATACTAATGATCTACAGATTTCAATTAATTACTTAATTACTTCCAATGTTTCCGATATTCAACATGCATCTAGTGTTACGTCTCATTAACAGCTATTAGGGCTATTTCTCATAGCCATAACCGTAACCATAATCAACGCTGATAAACTATCGATAAATATTGCAATTGAAATGCATTTTAAAGCTTTCTTATCGACGATTCTTGTTTGTATGTATTTTTGAAATTATTGTAATTGCAATTTATGTGCTATACGCTGACTGCATAACAGATGTTCGGGACTTTATATATAATATAATATCTTGAATTGTGAATTGTCACACCCATAACTCCTGCACTGTCCGATTGTTGGACAATTTGAGTAGGTTTCACTTCTACCAGAGATACATAGATACATGGATACATGGATACATAGATACATAGATACATAGATACATAGATACATGGATACATAGATACAAAGATACAAAGATACAAAGATACAAAGATACAAAGATGTTGGCGTGCTGCTTGTTGTTTGACTCAATTAAATTATAATAAATTTAAATGTTAAATTCAATAAAGATTGCCAAAAGCGGACGGACGACAAACGACAGCAGACAGTGGACAGCGGACAGATGACAACAGTAATAATAATAATAACAACAATAATAATAGCAACAATCGCATGCATAGACCAATATATGTATACAAAATATTGTTGACCTCCAAAGCTGACACGACAGCTCACAAATGAATGGCAACAACTCAAATGAAAATGAAGCAAAGAAGGTGAGGATGGAGAAGAAGAAGAAGAAGGTGAATAAGAAGAAGAAGAAGAGGAAAAAGGCAACAACAACAACAACAACAACAACAACAAAAACGCAAAAATATAATAATAATTTATCAGCATTCGCGGCAATTTCGCATCAACAAAAATCTCGCACGTCACGTCATCATCAGTCGCAGCAGCAAATGGAGTCAGCCATAGAATGAGGATGAGGTGGCAGCAGCTGAGCTTCGCAGTCGGCATCGATATCAACAGGTTGTCGCTGTTGCAGTCGCAGTCGCAGTCGACGTCGCAGTCGCAGCTGGCAGCGACGCCGGCGACTGGTTATCACCGTTCGCATTTTAGAAATTACGTCATTCTCGACGTCTCGCTTCAAGACGCGCTCGCGTTCTCTGGTCTAGACGCCGACGCAGACAGCGACGCAGCAAGAGGGAGCGAGATAAAGAGTCACACAGCTAGACAAACAGAAGAGAGAGAGAGAGAGAGAGAGAGAGAGAGGGAGACAGAGACATAGAGAGAGGCTGCTGCCACGCGACCTGTTCCTAGCAACTCTAACTGTCTTCTGGCAGTTGGTTATTCTATTGCACTTTATTGCAGATTTCTTCGTCTCATTCTTCTTATTATTGTACTTCTTCTCCTTCTCCTTCTTCTTCTTCTCCTTCTTCACCTTCTTCTTGCACTTCCTCTGTCTTTGCATCCAAATTTGCTGCTTTACTTTGTGCTCTATGCAATCTTTGATCTGGCTCACATGCTCCAAGCAGCAGCAACAGCTTTTGTTGTTGTTGTTATTGCTGTTATTTATTTCTATTGCTATTTATATTTATAATTTTTTTATTTTTTTTTAAATTTTTTTTTATATTTTTCTATTTATGTATTTTTTCTTTTTTTTTGGTTTATTTTCTTGTTGTGGACATTTCGAGTTGATTTTGAGTGAAAGCTTCGATTGGCTTCGATTTCTTTTGTGGCTCCACTGTCATCTCTCTCTCTCTCTCTCTTTCTTTTGCCATTTGCTGCGCTTTTTACCACGCATCTAATGACAGCAAATACCGTTATAATCAATACTGTTATTAATTATGATTTCGTGCTAATTAAGTCAACAGTGGATGCTTTAGTAAGTCTGCCTAAGGATGTAAATATTTATAGTGCAATTACTTCGTCGAAATGGTTTAATTTTGCTTTTATAAATATAACTATATAATATTATAGAATTTTGTATATTTTTATAAACATTTTGATTAAAAGTATAAAATTTATATATTTTATATAGATTAAGAAATATGGTTACAAAATATACCATAGATCTATGGTGCATAGAAGTTTTTAGAGATACAACTTTGAGAATATTTTATAAAGAAACTTGAATCAATCTAGCTTGAGATTGAAAAGGTTTATTTTTCCCATTTAAATATAATATTTGAGATTATTTAATAATGATAAAAATATTTTAATTTAAAAGTATATCAAATATATATTATTTAAAAAATATACCAGAGATCTATGATGCATAAATGTTTTAAGAGATACAACAATGGGAATATTGAAATCAAGAAAAGAACATGACTTTCATTTGGTTTTTTAAGGAAACTATAAGCAAGCGAATTATCATATAATATATAGTATATACTATACAATATTGTATTTGGTATATGTATATAGATTGAATCATTTTTCAATGAACGGTGGAAACAAAGTTTTAATGAAAATAATCATAAATTATGAGTGAATGATTTATGATGTACATAGACTTGTACAATCGTATCGATGTATATACATGCATATGTATATAGTATGCATATGTACTATTGCATATATGTAGACATATAGCAAGATATAGACAAGTTTTTCACCTAATGATATTCTAGAGTTTGCAACTCTTTTTTTTGGTTTTTGTAGGTGCGTTCAGATGTTTAGATAGCGTGAAACTGAAACTTGCTTATAAGCATCTAAATTTAAAACTGTTAACAAAGCATTTTGCGAATTTTTGTTGCTTTTGTTAACAATGTTGTTGTTGTTGTTGTTGTTAGTATTATTATTATTGTTGCTAATACAAATGTTTTCCGCTTTCGACTAGGTGGTGCTGTGCGATTGTATTGGTACGGTTGGTGTTGGTGTTGGTGGTGCTAACGTTGATGATATCATCATTTCGACACACAAACAACTTCACTCAATTTGTTTGCCAAACGATTTTTGTATGCCCCACCTCCCCCCCCACTCTTAGCCCCGCCGGGTACCCCTCTAGTCAACCAAGTTTACCAAACCTGTCGATTATTAACAACAACAAAAAAAAAACAAAAAATAAAAGCGAAAAAGCGAAATGAACGAATCAACGAATGAACGAACCGAAATCTGTTGACAAATTGCGAATATTTCTATATAGTATGTATGTGTGTATATACCATATATATATATATATGTATGTGTATACATATAAGTTAGTAACTACATATATAAGTGTGAAACAAATTTAGAAGTCAGTCCAGTACAAGTCCAGTCCAGTCCAGGCTGTCCATCCATCAACAACGGTTATCGGTCAGTAGATTTAACAATATTTATTTATATTTTATGCGATTTTACTTTGAACACTATTTATAAATCGAACGTCATCAACGATCTACAATTGAGCTATAAACGATTACCGTCGCGCTGATAACTCGATACAACAAAATATTTGCTACAATTGGATTCGATTCCCGGTATTGTTTGTGCTCTGGGTCTTAATGATAATAACTGACGAAAGAGGATAAATATACAGGATGAGATCTATAAAATATATGTTAACAATAGAGCGATTTGCTGTTTTTAGACTGTGAATACGTAAGGAAACCCAAGAATCTTATTGCTGAAAAATGACTCAATCGTGATTCACGTTTGTAGACATTCGTATATTATTTGAGCCATATTCATAAACTGTAAACGGCTGTAGGTGGGTAGTTAGTCAAATTGCTATAAACAAACTATGCATTAAGTTGCTAGAAAATACGAAATGTGAGCTAGACGTCATTATTGTTTGTTTGCGTTGTTTTTTAGCTCGTATTAGTGATGTTTGTTACAATCTACTCAAATATCATTCTCAGTTTGAATTTGAAATTGAATCGAGTGCAGTTCAACTGAAGTACGATTTAGTAAAAACTTTCAGAAGTGAAAGCTTTATTGTAAAGTAGTTTCATTCAAAGATCTCGAATTTTTCTTATTCTTTAAACTGAGATATATCAATCAATATTACAGAAATTTTAATAAAAGTTCTATTAACAATTGGTTTTGAGCTACTTCACCCGTATAGTACTTCTAGAGATAGTTCCATTGTATGGACAGTGGGTGCTATACGGCCCGATACTCTTTATATTATAAGTAATGTATAAGGCAAGTGGCTAATGCCAGTTGCAATTGTAAGTTGACTCAATCTTTGCCTCCCGATCAGGCTTAAAGCTGAAATCAACTTGCTGTTGTTGTTGTAGTGTGAATTGTTTTTGTTCTTGGTATTGTTGTTTTTGTGTCTAGTGTCTCAGTCTTAGCTAATTGGCGGCCAGTGCGAGGCGTCGTATTGGAGTCCATAAAAGGTGAGGTTTGTTCAATGCGCGCGACCAAAACAAAAAATTGAGCGTGGGCATTGAACGATACACTTGAGCCGGTTCAATTAGCCCAAGGACGCTGATCATAGACAGCACGAGAGGGAGAGTCTTTTTAAATGAATCGTCATATATGTATATACATACTTACAATATATAAATCTATATTATTCGATTGCTTCACTTATTGCAGTGGCAACAATCGGAGGATTCCGAACGTAAAAAGCAAATCCGTTCGCATTTGTATAAACTGCGCGACTCGCGCCTAAGGAATCTATATCGACACGAACCGAATACCATTGCATTTATTGATATGTCGGAACCGAATGGCAATACTCTAACCAGCTATGGCAAGGATCCATTGGCTACCAGTCATGGCGATGCGCTGCTTGATCAGAATTTTCAGAGTCTCAAATCGAAGGAGGTGCGCGATTCGATGAGTCCCACGCATGAGCTCAAGTTTCATTCGATGACACTGACTCAACCGAATACCACCGGCTGGGATGTGCAGACATCATCCGAGATCAGTCCCGATGGACGTGCCTATCGCACCGAGACCTTGGCCAAAACAGATGGTAAGTAACATGTAACAAATCAAGAACCCTATCCTTTTGTATTTCTGTTTGTTGATCCAAATATTTTGTGTGTTTCGTTTTGTGTCTTATGTCTTATGTGCCGTGATTCCCACTACTACTACTACTACTACTACTACTTCAACATCCAACTACATCTACTGCCCATGTACTACCACATCCAATCCACTGCACGTCCATCAACTGCACCACCAATAGGTGTTGAGCAGCTAAATGGTGGTGGCATTGCGGAGTTCAAGGGTCGCAACGAGCAGCGCTCGAGTGCCTCCCATCAGGGCGATGATAAGAACTTTGTGAAAAAGGCATCGGAGAGTTCGAATACCCATCTCCAAGAGAAGGTCGTGTTCGGTGATGATCAAAACGGTCGCACCGAAATGAAAACGAGCTCAACCACCACATCATCGAGCTCCAAATTTGTCTCGTCCAGCTCCACCGTGGAGTATGACGATGATGCTCAACCGCGCTATCTACTAGATAGTCAGACGCAAAATCAGAGTCAGAACATCAAGCGTTCGACTCAACAGGAGCAGCAGCGGCTGCAGCAACAACGCGAAGAGCAACGCTACCATCAGGAGCTACAGCAGCAGCATCAGCATCAGCAACAGCTTCGTGAGGAGCAACGCTACCATCAGGAGCAGCGTCAGGAACAGCGTGAGGAACAGCGTCAGGAGCAACGTCAGCAACGTGAGGAGCGCTACTCGGAGAGTCGCGAGCAATCGAATAGCACCCAAAACGTGGAGACGCAACAGCGTTACGAGGAGAACAAGCGCTATGTTGACATGGACAAGGCATCACCCGAATATCAACGTCACGTGCAACATCTGATGGCGCAACCTGGTGAGATCATCTCAAATACGGTGGAGTATCCCAAGCCCAATGTCAAGATGATTACCACCGTGAAACGTCTGCCCGATGGCACCATTGTTAAGAATAAACGCTATGAAACGGAGCAGCCAACGAGCCAGACTCAGAGCCAAAACAAAACTCAAACCCAAACCCATTCTCATACGCATACACACAACCAGAATCAGCAGCAACAACAGAATCAACAGCAGCGTCGTGTGCCGCAGAACCAGCCACGCGATGTGGTGGATAATGTGGATGCAGTGCGTCGTGCCACCGATGCGGAGGAGCAGCACGTCAAGCATGAGAGCAGCTACTCATCGGTAAAGAAATCGAGCCGTCGCTACAGCACGGAAACAACCTCTGAAACCGTTGAAGAGTACGATGATCGTGGACAACCGCAGAAACTGAAAGCGGCATCGCCAGCTCGTCAAGATTTCAGCACCCAGGGGTTTCCCTCGGTGAAGGCGCATAAGCCCACCCAGGAGTTTGCCAGTCAGCGGCCAACGACACCACAATCACCACAGCATCGTCATGCACCGTCCAACACAACGGTGGACTTTTCCACCCATGGCTTTCCCTCCGTTAAGGCGAACAAGCCCACGCAGGAGTTTATTAGCCAGCGGCCCAGCACCGCTCTGGACGACGAAGTTATTGTGGTTAAGTCTGAGCAGAGTCGCAATGTAAAGCAGAGCAGTAGCTCCCAGCGCTCTACTGAAACCACACAGTACGTCACTGATGAGCATGCACCATTGGCTGCCATAACAGCTACGCCCAGTCCCAGCTGGGAGCAACCGGCTAGCCCCAGACGTGCACCCGTTGAGGATTATAGCACGCACGGCTTTCCCTCTGTGCGTGGCCGACCAGATCAGCCTGATGGTGAGGTGCTGCATCACCACACCACCAGCAGCACCAAGCAGCACAGCGCCACGCACAAATCCAACACGGAGCGCATTATTGAAACCCAAGTAGAGCAGGACGAGGTGCAGCCACGTCGCCACTACGCAGAACCTCTTCAGGCTCAACCAACGACCAGCACACGTCGCTCGCAGCCACGCGACGATTATGGCACGCATGGTTTTCCCTCGGCACGTTCACCCACACGTAGCAGCAGCGCACGCTCGCCGCCACGCAAGCCCAGCAGCACCCCAGCCGCTGGCACTACTCGCACCACCAAGACAGAGTCAACAAACACCAGCGTGACGCGTCGCCAACTGCAAAAGGAGCGCGAAGTGGATGCCGCCCATCGTGCATTTGCCGCCTCGTTGCGCAGCAGCTCACCGGCTGACAGCACCACTGGTTCCACCGGTGGTGGTCGCCGTGACAGTGGCCAGACCCCGGAGCATCAGCGTTTAACTCCACGATCGAGCGTCTCCTCGAGTCGCACATATCGCCGCGATGGACGCGAGGGCTCACACGATAGCCATGCGCCATCGGAGTCAAGTCGCTTCAGCTCCACAACGGTGACGCGTCACGTGGGAGCACCACATGCTCCATCCACTGGCTCCACCACAAAGTGTGTGGGCAAACAAGTCGTCACCAAGACGCAAAAGACAACGCGCAATGTACAAGGCTCTAGCGAAACCATCGATATAATGCCGCAGCGTACAACGAAATCGACCAACAAACCCATGACAACAACAACAACAACCACAACAACAACAACCACTATAAATAAGCCTGTTAGTCCCACAGCTTCAGCTCCAGCTGCATCCTCAGTTCCAGCTCCAGTTCCAGTTGAGACAACGCCAACAGGTACGAATTAGACCACATATAAACACACACACACACACATACACATACACAGACATACACAGCTATATATATATATACACATGTATATATAACTTTATAACTTATCTAAAATCAATAAAAAAAAAAACCAACAACAACAACAACAAACACATTATCTATGGAATCTATGTATATGAATGTATATCCTTCAGATAACCAAACACAGTATACGTATGCTACTACTAAGCCAGCCGATATATTCTCTTTGCCACCCACTTCTCCTACCTCTAACAACAACAACAACTACAACAACAACTCCAAGAACAAGCACAACAATCCCAAGAAACCCAACAACAATAAGAACGAACCAAAATTAACCAACAACAATAAGCAGCAAGATCAGCAACAACAACAAGAACAACAACAGCAACAGCAACAGCAGCAGCAACACCTCAATTCAGATCAGGATGAAATCCTAACAAAAACAAAGCTGAGCACATATGATGCAACAACCGCTACTGCTGCAGTTGCTGTCCATGAACCACCCTGTGTGCGCAAACACTACTACAAATGCGGTCCGTCCGATAAGGAGGCGGCAGGCGTAACGCCCACTCCTGGTGCAACTGCAACCACGGATGAGCCCATCATTGCCACGGCGGTGACAAGTTCTGAAACCGTTGGTAAGGCATAAGCAACACACAACAACAACAACAACAACAGTTACAACAACAACAAACCTTATAGAAAAAGAAAGAATACCCTGTTCTTATTCTTCTTCTTCTTCTTCTACTTGCAACCAAAAACACACACACACACACACACACGTACAGCGTACACGTACTATATACTATATGTACTATATATAC
>JBANCZ010003160.1:0-13438 GCA_037040025.1 Sphaerogastrella javana
GCATTGGACTTTTAATCCAAGGGTCCAGGGTTCAAGTCCCTGCTCGGGCGAGCCAATTTTTTTTTATTTTTCAAATTTATTTTAAGTATTCGCTTTATTACCTATACATATATATTTTTTTTCTTTATGCAAGTTATTTATTTGAGAACGCAGCATGATGCGTGGTGGGAATATGCCAGAGGCTCTATCCAAAGGAAAAAAAACATGTTCATTCATAACAAAATGCACAAGCGAGGCAGAGCTGCAACAGCAGCAGCAGCAGAAAAAAGGCTAGTGCAATTAGCACAGGAAGAGGGCGGCCCCAAAAGCCAGTAGAGCACCAGCTACAGCTCCAACAACAGCTCCGACAACAGCAACAGCAGCCACCAATGCCTGCGGCTTGGTCTGTTGGGATGGCATGGTCATGTCCTAACTGTCAGGCAGCAGAAGCGCAGCAATTCCTCAGCGATGAATGCGCAACGCCCCCAAAAATCTGTGTGGGACACACAGACACATACACACGCATAGATATGTGCATGCACAGAGAGAAAGAAAGAGAGAGAGGGAGATAGAGAGAGATAGAGAAGGAGAAGAAGCTACTATGGGACTCTGTGCAACTGTAATATTAAACCGGATACGGGGCGGATGCCAAAGCGATTGAATCATACATTGGCCTATGCCTTGCACCACAGGAGTTGCAATTTATACGATCGCTGCTTTCTGTGATATGATGAGGAGGAGGAGTGGGAAAGTGTTAGCCATGCATGACAGATTCAGCGGAATTTTGATTTGGTGAAATTTTTTAGTATTAAAATCGTCTGGGGAAATTAGTCAACCAAAGGTCGAGAGTAATTTATCATCGGCTGCTTGGACAATTGTTTCATTCTTCGTCAGACAGCCGTTTTACAGTTAAACATTTTACAAGGAAACGCAATGAGAATGATAACAGTGCACAGTGGTTGATTTATATTAAAATTGAATTGAATAATGATTGCTTTTAAATTAAAATTATTGCTTTTTAATTAAAATTATTGCTAGACTTTATTATATTCATAAGAAATGTTATATAGTGGAACCTCAAGACCTGTATCCCAACAGCTTTTTTAACATGGCCCACTGTGCCTTAAGGAAAACGAACGGCCTTTGCACTGGTTCTGTGGTGGGCCATAACTGTCCAAATCCGAGCAGCACGACTAAACGAACCAACCGAGCGTCCGTTCAACCTACCCGCCCGACCGATCTACCCACCCGTCCGACCTACCCATCCGTCCGACCTACCCGCCCGTTCGACCTACCCGTTGTTCAGTGGAAAGTCAGAATGTCAGACAGATCGCACGCAGCTTATGAGGCATCCGCATTGAGTTATGAACTTAAACCTCTTGTTCAGGCCATAAACTACAAAGCAGCTAACAACTTGGCGGCGGCTCTTAACTGTTTTGCCGCTGCTGCTGGTCAACCAGAAAAAGATGTTGTTCTTCTTTCTGCATGTTTTTATTATTATTGTTTCATTTTGTTTTTTTTTTCTTTTCTGTGTGTTATATGTGTTTTTCTTCTGATGAGTCATGGGCTGTGAAAGAGGCGCGATAAGATCAATCATCAGACGGGCCAAAAAAAAAAATAAGAAAAAAACATAAACTGTTGACCAAGCTGCGTTGCGGTTTTTGCTGCTGCTGCTGCTGCTGTTGTCTTCGATTGCCGTAAACAACTCATTGAGCATCTTGTGTGCGTGATAACAACATTTTCGAATACGAAAGTAGACAAGTTTAGTAGTGGCAACATGTCGCACACACCGTATGTGTGTGTGCGTGTGTGTGTGTGTGTGAACCGGCTTTGATTTCTAATTATTGAGGATCGAGTTTGCTGTCTGTCCGCCTGTATCGTCGTTTATATTTTCGGGCTTCGTTTGCGCGCGTGAGCTTCAAATTAACAGCGGAAATAGCTGAAGCGATAAAGCCAATAAAGTTTATAAAAAAAAGAAAAAAAAAAAACTTTAAAAAAATCGTTCACAAGCCCTTTGTCTGACTCCATAGGCCGGCTCGTGCGTTTTTCAATAGAAAGGCGTTTATTTTTAAACATAATTCCAATTAAACGATTGTTTATGAGCCCCTATGCACCCCCACTCCTTACACTATGCCACAAAAACAACATCAACAGTGGCGGGACACTTGCTACTCATGATGCAGAACTGACTATCGGTCTGTCCGTCTGACTTTCTGTCTGTGTGTGTCTCATTTGTACACGTACTAGATGAGATTTTTATAACAAGGAGCTCTTAAGTTTGCAGCAATATGCAATAACTCAATGTCTCACTCTGGCCAAACCCCCTTTTCTTAGGACGACAGAAGAAAGCAACCGACGGACAGCAAGCTGTAAAAAAATTACTGTGTATTAAAAAGGAGGCAAAGGCAAAGGGGATACACTGTGCGAAAATTTCTTTTAATCTAATGAGTAAAGAGAATTTTGAAACTTAAAGAAACATTTGAAATACCGAGATTTCTATGCATGCGTTAAATATAATCCTTATAAATTCTTGTAAAATAATTCAAAAATTTTAATCTAAATTTAATATGCATAATGAATAATATATGTACTTGATTAATTTGTGCAGTGCATGTATTGCTTACACAGAAACGCATAATGAAGCATGAAAAGCTGCGGCACAGACAAAGCGTCGTCTAGTCTAGAGAGGCTCAAAACCTCGGTAGGGGTAGGGGGGCTTTGAAAGATGAAGAGAACAAAAGATCAGACGGTTCCTTGGTGGAGAAGCTTAAGGCAACAGCTCATTAGAAATGGGAGGCAGTTTGGCTCATTGGGCATGCAGAGCATGAGCAGCAAAAACCACACACACAAGTTTCCTACGGTGGCAGATGAGGCATGATGAATCATGGTCAGTGCTGCAATATATAGCATATAATAATGCTATACTATATATACATATATATATACCGTTAATAGGCAAATCATGTCGACATGGAGACAATTGCGGCTTAAACCAAAAACCCCAACAGGTTTCTGTTGCATGACATTCGCTTTTGGCCACACACAAACACTCACACACACAGAATATGTGGCTCTAAGTATCCGTGTTTGTGTTACCTTTTCGATTATGATTCATAATTGTTACAAGTGTTTATCAAAGGGCTTGGCCCCCACTCGGAAACCAGTCAGAGCCGCAGATACAACTCGATTCATATTTACTGCATAGTTTAACAGGGTTTATTCAATTGATATTTAATGGGCCGCATGAGTATGAGCATGAGTATGAGTATAAGTATGAGTGTGAGTGTGAGTGTGACTGTGAGTATGGTATGTAAATGCTCTCATATAACGCTGGCAATTAGTCAGCAGCCAACCAGCAGCTGTCAGTGCAACAGCATTACATGTTAAGTATGTTTATTAAAAACTCAATTTAAATCCAATTGTACAGAGAAAGATTAATTGTAAAATAAATTCGGCTAAACACAACAAATGAATATAAATTGATTATGATTTCAGGCTAAAAATTAGAGCAATTTTTTCGATTGAATAGGGGGTGCATATTTTGAGTGCACTTGTTTGAATTTGATATAATTTGGTTTGAATTAAATATAATTTGGCTTATGTAGACTTTATTTTTAAGATAAAATATATGACAAAATAATATAAATTTGTAATTTAAATATATAAAAAATTCACATGAATTTGTAATATAAATACAAATTTTTTTTTTATAAATTTATAATTAAAATATATAAAATTTATATATTTTAAGTTGCATTTTTTCATATTATAATTGGAATTTACTTCAAGGTACAAAAATATATGAAAATTTATGTAAATTTGTAATTTTAATATAAAAATGTATAAATAAAATTTGTAAAATATATAAAAATAATTATAATATATATAAAATTTTTATATATTTTACAGTGCATTTAACATACAATAATCGAATTTTCCTCCATTTAATGAAGTTTAAAATTGTATTAAGCAAATGCAAACTGCACATAAAATTATTTGAAGAATTTATTCATCAAAAAAATACTTTACAACCTTTTTGCCTAATGAAAAAAAAGCACAAAAGCCTTAACTGTATTATGCAGTCTGCATCTGTGCAAAGCAAATGTTGGAAAGTCAAACCGCAAAATACACAAAACTGTGGCAGCCGACAGATAGACAGACAGATAAATACATGCTACACATAACTGAGAGCCGAGAACAGTGGGACATCTGTCAGTGTCTGTGGTCGAGAGGAGAAAGAGAGTTCGATAAAGAGAGAGAGAGAGAGAGAGAAATACATTATCAAAAGAAACATATTCACTTTTTGGCGCCTGGAAGCGACCACCCGGCTAAAGACCAATAAAAAAAAGCGTAAGAAAACAAAATATAAAACTTTGGCTGTGCTGATAATTTGTCAGCATTTTAGAGACACGTAGAGAGATGGAGAGATGGGGAGGGGGACCTGTGTGGTAATTCTACGAAATCAGCTTTTGGGCCATTGGAACCTTAAAGGTGTCAATTCGTGAAGAATTTTTGAATGCATTCGATGAGTAATAAGTTGGAGTTGGAGTTGTAGTTGGAAAGTTGGAGTCACAATCCGCAAGGAAAGCAGCTTATTGAGAATTGGTGTGTGATGAGGAGGGGGAGGGGGGTAAATTGTCTGAGAAATAAAGTGAAATGTGAGGTGATAAATTTTTGAGTGGCTAATTGAAAATGCGGCACAATTATGTAGATTGATCGGCACGCGAATACCCATTCTGTACCACTGTCCTCATGTCCGTTTTTTCGTTCTTTCTTTCTTTCTTTCACATTCCTAAGCAACACATTGCCTACTGCCTTAATCTTTGGTGCTTCTTAAGGCCGTAAAAAAATGCTAAAGTCGTAAAAACATTCGCGTTTTATTTACACTCTTTGGCAATTTTTTTTTTATTTTTTTTTTTTGCCAATGGCAATTGCGAAATGGCTACCGTAGAGAATGAGGGCCACACACAAACACACTCCAAAGAGCCCAAATGATTGTCCATCGCACAAGGTTTTACGAGGCGTAAATGGAAATGCAACACTGGCGGGAGCGGGGGCGGCGGAGGGAGGGGCTTGCAGGTGTCGACGAAGTGTTCAAACGTTTTAGGCTTGTCTAGTAAGCTGTATTAGCTGCAATGCCATTAGCAGTTCTATAAACAACATACAACAAAGTAGACAACGTTTGATATATTTTGCAGGTACTAAAATCTATGCTAAACTTGGTATTAATGTTAAAATAGAATTCATAAAAATATTCATATAAATACATCTAGTGAATATAAGCAAAATAGCAAGCCAATACTACTTGAGCCTTTATTCCAGGGTATGCAGCAGTCGTGATGCCTGTGGAACAACTCTGCACTGGCTTAAACGTTGCGTTGCCTGTGTCAGACCCTTTAGGAAAATTGTTATTTACAACCTTAATCTGCAAGAAGTGTATTAGAGGCCAGAGCCATGGTAGGCTGGTTGTAAAGTGGGTTGGAGAAGGGGGTTTTAGGGGGGATTGGTCAGTGGAAGCGTAAAGTGTTTACAAACAAAGCGCAGGTTCAATTAGCATACCAGCTAGGTGAGCCATAGTTAGCATTGGTCGTGGGACCAAAAGCAAAAGAATTACAGACCAGAGCTGCGATTTGTATATTTTTATGACAGGTTAATGACACCACAACCAAGTGCAGTGACTAACTAAATGAGTGAGTGATAGAGACAGACACGAAGAGAGGGAGAGTGAGAGAGGGGGAGATAGAGAGAGAAGGATTTTGTGT
The DNA here is from genome assembly GCA_037040025.1 of Sphaerogastrella javana. Lineage (NCBI taxonomy): Eukaryota > Metazoa > Arthropoda > Insecta > Diptera > Drosophilidae > Sphaerogastrella > Sphaerogastrella javana. Next base: position 5,742 of record JBANCZ010003160.1, read on the forward strand.
TGTGCTTCAAGTTGTTGCAAGTTGCACACAGCCTTTGGAGCCATTAATCAGTGCACCCGCTGTGGGGTAACAAGTGACCCTAATAGACCCAGCGGACCCAGCAGACCCAATAGACCCAACACATAGATAGACCACAGTCTGCATAGTCAGTGCTATATCAACATGTCTACAGCTCGAACTGTCCTGATGGACTGAAGGCGTATCAATCAATTAATTGTACAATTTTCCACCCGTAAGTTCAATGAACCGCCCACAAAACCCCAACCAAAAACAACAAAAGTGAAAAAAAAAACACCCAGCGCAATTGAAGTGGAAAACAACAACAACAACAACAGAGATATATATAGGGTGACAAAGTGACACAATGATAAAATGATAGACTAGAAGGAAGCACAGAGCATAAAGTATACACAGTAGAAACGGTATAATACCCTGTGGTATATACTATAGTCAAATTTAGTTTAGTCTAAATCAATTATGTCTATAAAACTTTACACTTGGCTGGCAGTGACTTACCTTAGGCTAACTATAAAACCTTGTACTTAATCCTTTTAGTTTTTGTCTTTTTTAATACATTTTAGTGTTGCGCCCAGGGGTGCGGCAATAACAAATACAATAATAAACTCTGTGTGTGTGCAAGCGAGATAGCTAAACACAACAACAACAATACACACAAACACACACACACATACACACACACACACACACTTGCTACACTTGAAAAACTTTTGCGCCTTGGGTGGGGCTTGACTTTGGCTTGAAATTTCGTTTTGCCACAATTTATAAACAATTTAGTCGTAGTTATATGTTTAGCAACTTTAGTTAGTTGAACGTTGTATAAAACTCGTAGAAAGATATATGGAATTATATAGGATAGTATAAGTTATATATTTTGCACAAGGGTTGTTTTGAACTTGCCGAAAAATTATGAAAAAAAAAATCGACGAAATTTTCAAGGGTGGCAGCCGGTGCGATGTTTTTTTTCTAGATATTTTTTATGCCCCGAAACGCAATTGCCGGAAAACTTTTCCAACGTAATTATATCATTTAAGTTATATATATATATTAGTGATAATTAATTATGATTAGTTAGGGCAGCATGTAAAGCGAGTTATAGTTAATTTTTAGTTGTTGTTGTATGGAAAAGAATCTACAACAAAAACACGTCCGCACGCGACGAGGCAACGCTAGAAACTCCACGGTTAGTGAACTTCGTTCCTCTGCCGACAGGATATATAGAGAATGACAGGCGGCGGGCGCGCCATTCCAATTGGAAGTCGGCAAAACGGGATAAACTCTACACACGGAAAAACAAGGGAAGTGTGACTGTGTGTGTGTGTGTGTGTGTCGACTAAGGTTTGCCGGCTCAATGGAAACGAACAGCTGCTGCTGGTGCTGCTGCTGTATGCAGGGTGTGTTTGTCCAACTAAAGGTTCCCGATTGTTTGTGTGTAGACTGGAAGTATAACACGACAGGCTAGACGACAGACCATACGACTGAGCACGACTGAGCACGACTAGGCACGACTGTGCACGACAACTCGAACGACCGACTAAGAACGACGCCAACGCATATATCCTTTGCCGCAAATTTTTGTTTTGAAACGAACCCAAATGTGTGTGTGTTAGAGTGTGTTTGGGTGTGTGACGAGCCTCTGGCAGCTGTGCGCCCATTCACAACACACGCACAGCTTTCGTCCTGGCCGACATCCCTTGCATCCTTTCACTATCCCTATATCCCTTTACCTATATCATATTCAAAGTTAGGTGCTGCAATAACGACGCAATAAATGACGAAACCATGACGACAAGTTGTCTCGAGACACCCACTTAAACATGAATAATGGCAAGCCATCTATCCATTCCTTCCCTTCATCCTTCATACCCTACTAGTATCCCAGCACAGCATGATTACTGGTCCAGCTAGTCCAGACTTTGGTTAGCCGCAAAAATAAGAACATCTAGGTCTATCATTATATGTCTATCAATGCTTGAAATTCTAGTATGCATACTATCAAAATTACTTGAAAATATGCAAATTATTTATATGGTATTATAATGTTAATTCAAATTTTTTTAAATATATTTTTTTAAAGGTATATTTCTATATGTTCTATATATTTACCTCAATATTCTCGACATCGTAATAGCAGAGCGTGCGCTTGGTCAGCTCGAACCAGCGATGCTTGTAGTTGACTGGGGTGAAGCGTTTCTTGTTCTGTGCCCGCTTCACCATGGAGCCGCTCTTGACAATGTCATACAGATGCTCCGACATTCTATCCATTTTGGCCTGAAAGGATTTGCTGCTGGAACGCAGCGAGGCCGCCGACTTGATGCTGCCGTGTGAGCTTCGCTGCATTTTGCTGCTCAACATGTCGAAGTATCTGTGAAAAACAAACCTGAGAAACAGATAAAAGGCTACAGATTAGCGAGTGCCATAAAAACATGTTAATGTTATAACCAAAAAAAAAAAAAAAAAAAAAAACTATTATGGTTTACAACAGATGACGCCTTGGTGCGCCATAAATCAGTCAAGCAGCTGACTGTGGGCGTGCGAATCTTATGCCATTGACCGTGGCCGAATCGAGTAGCCGGCTAATTGTTGTGGGCGTATACAGAAGACATCAATCAGAACTAAGAGGACAGAGAGAGAGAGGGAGAGAGAGAGAGAGAGAGAGAGAGAGAGAAAGAGCGAGAGCAACAGTGGGAGAGAGAGGCAGATCAAGAGATAGAAGTTTATGAAGAGCAAGACCGTGTTCAAGAGAGAGCAGAACCTAAAGAACAAGCGAATATGAGAACGGAATCAGATATAATTCTACGCTAAGAAGAGACTGCAAGATTTACTTGCTAAGCAGGCAGCAAATCGAGCGATTAAATGGCCAATTAATAAGCTTAAGCTAGCCGGAAAAGTTGCATCCGAGATGCAGCAACACCAACGGCAACAGCATCCAGTTGGCCTGACCTTGATGGAAGCAGGAAAACCAGTTGCCTGTTGCCATGTTGCCATGTTGCCTTGCTGCCTTGTTGGCAGTTGCCTTGTTGCCTGTGTAGAAAACTGATTAAAGGATTAGCCCACTGTAAGCTGATCAACTGATCAAACTGTTGACCAGCCAAGCAGCTAAAAGCCGTTGCCAACGAAGCGTGTGCACAAACAAACGGATCGTTGGCAACACATACATTGAAAGATATTGCATGCACAGAGAGAAATTGTCGAGTTTAACTACAGATTTAGTGTTATAATATAAAGTGACAATCATAATAATTAAGGGATTTTTATTCATGTGTTTGTATAGAAGACATGCAATAAAATAAAAAAAATAAAAAGAAATTTAAAAACGCATAAAAATAATAGGGAATAAAGTCCCTAACTTTTAAAATAATAACAGGATTTCTATGCATCTATATGTATAAGTTTATTGATAAGTAAACTATACGAATTTGTTTATATATTTTGCACAGTGCGAGAAATAGATTTCAACTAAATTAAAATTGCAATAATATATATATTAGTAATGTGACTAAACTTTGTAATAATTAAAGGAATTAAATTAATTAATACAACTTATTTGTGACTATGCAACATATGTGCAGTTGGTTTATATTTTAAATATCGATAAGTTAACTTTAAAAGAAAAATCGATTGTTTAGATGTACTTGAATGTAGTGACGAATAGTAGAAAATTAGAATTAAAATAATTGCTGTAATTAAAATGATGGTAAAGTGACTAAATTTGCTTTTATATATTGTGACTGTTTAATATAAGTTTTACTCATCTGAATTAGTCACTCCACTAAAGCAGCACATTTAAGCTTTAATTTCTCTCAGTGTACACACACACAGACATACATATAGATACATATGCCTATGTTTAATACATACAGTAAATATAAGCAAGCTCTAGCTATGGAATTATCGCACTTCAACAACAAACGTAGCCACATGCGGCTGCGCATGGAAATCAACAAACAAAAGCGACAAATGCACACACACACACACACACACATACTACAACAACAAAGATGCAACAATAGCAACAAGAAGAAGGAGAAGGAGAAGAAGCGTGTGCTCCTTGTGCTGCTGCTGCTGCTGCTCTCTCTCTCTCTCTCTCTCTCTCTCTCTTTCTCTCCCTCTCTCTTTCTCTCTCTGTCTCTCTCCCACACGTCCCATGCGTGGCACTTTAATCAAGCGAAGCGTTGAGAGCCCAGCACACATTTGCCCATAAGTAACCAGTGTGAGCTATGCACTTGATGTGCAAATGAACGACTATGAGTTACCCTAAGTAGCTGACGAAAAATTCTATTATATTTAAATATGTTGAACAAAATTGTAGAAATTGATATTTAAGTTATAAATTGAATTTATAAATTCATATTTAAATATGAATAGACGACTATGAGTTACCCTAAGTAGAAGGGATTGAAGGATTATATTATATATTTAAATATGTTACAAATTAATTTATATATATTAATGAATGAGGCCTATAGTTTACTTTTTTTGCATTACTCATAATGCAATATGCTCGCTTGCACTTGAGCATAGGGTATTATAAAATAAACAGCACAAAGGATCGCAACAGCAACGGCGCATACATAAATCTTGGCCTGGGGCCTGGTCATGGAGAACGGAGACGGCAGACGACAACGGCGACGACGAATGGGACTGGAAATGGGTCTGGAACTTGGATCGAGTCAGCGGAGGCAGAAGCAGACAAGATTCAACGCGTTTTGGCAGAGCGGGCGTGGCCATGGTCATGGCAAACAGACACTCACACACTCACACACACTCACACTCACACTCACTAGCAGGAGAGACAGCGACAACTTTGAATTTCGCCACACAAAAAACGGCTGCGTTTAGTTTTTATGCCTCTTGCTTATTATTTATATTTATTTTTGTCTTCTCTTTTCTCTCTTTTGTTAGCCAATGTTTAGTTTCTTTTATTGTTCTTTCTTTCTGTTGTTCTTTACGCTACTTTTTGTCGATTGTCGCAAGTTTAAGCCACTTTGATTTGAATGCGTTGGCGTTTGACGCGGCGACCTTTGCAAGAATTTCAACAAAAAGCATAAAAAGAAAAAAATCAAAACAAGTTTGCAGCGCAGCTTATGTAAAAAAGAAGAGCGTATAATAATATTACTAATACACAGACAGCAATTAAAAAAGACCCCATACACAGCTTGAAGGCAAGTGACAGACATATTCTGATTGGAGCGCTGTCTAATTGGACTAAGCATCTTATCAGCTGCGAGCAGCAACAGTAAATTGAAGTGCATTTACGCTTACTCGCTCACACTTACAGTCGAACTACCTCTCTCTCTCTCTCTCTCTTTCGCTGTTTCTCTCTCTCACACTGTTTCTCGTTCTTCTTCTATTTCTCTATGTGTATGTGTGAATTTTGCATTGAGCGCTGGGCGCATTTATCAATTGTGCTGATAAAACACAAAACAAAAATGAAAAGAAACAAGAGCAAGAACAAAGCCGAGAAAATAATTTCAAGCTGCCATGAAATTCGATAACTTTTGAGGGGGGGTCTAGAGAGGCAGAGGTAGGGTGTGTGGGGGGTTTGCAAATCATTGTGCCAAAACTTACCACAAGTGACGTTGATTGAGCAATTGAAGCAATGACCGATCGAATAACAATAAATATTTTTTTTTTTTTTTGTTAAATAACAAATCACTTTCGATTATGCGGCGCGGTATAAGAACGACGCGACCGGCTTCTATAGCATTTGCATACTGCCCATCCAGGCAGCGGCTATGCATATAACACGAGAAAAAAAAAACAAATCGAAATTATAAACAATTCAGTGTCTCAGCTGTGGCACACGCACACAACGACAGACTGTCGCCCACAACGAAACACTTACACATAGACACGCACAAACTCGCACAAACACGCACACAAACGCAACAGGCAGCAGCGATTTATGGTTTGCTTATTTCCAGGAACTGCAAATGCAGAAGACATTAAGCATTGTATGCACTGACTAGAAAACAAAAAAACGAATGGCACTTGGTTTCGATTATTCGCGGTTATTATTCAGTCACACACAAGTCGCCACATGTTATTAATTTTAGATGTTATATAGTTAGTTTTAATAAACGAGCTGCTGTTCTGTTGGGCGAACGCGCCGACGCGACGACGACAACTTTGAAACGAGTATCGATAAGTTTCGCGGCAGCAGCAACAGCAGCGGCAGAGCAACCATGTTATTGTTATCGCTGCTATCGACCGACCACCACCAACCATAGAGCAGCGAACAGCTGTTGTTAAAGTTATCGATCGCAAAAGCAATTGAATTTTATCAAAACATAAATTGAAATAAACAAATAGACGATTTTTATTTAAATACTGTGCACTTAATATATTTTATAATTTTTTTTGCTGACAATTAGGAAATTAAATGCGTATTCTAAACATTAAGGCCATAAACTTGTCAGTTTTCCTTCTTCTGGGTAGCTGCTATGCGCCAGGCACCCACCAAATAACGCAGCCAGATCATGAATAAATCTATGCCCATTTGCAGCCACGACCAGAACGGTGATAATTTCGAGCCATCGATTTCAGTCCAACGCACAGCCACCTCCGACATGGGCAACTTTAGACGCTCGGCCAGATACAGCAGCTCCACATCGAATGCCCAGCGCTCCACGTGCAGGCTGCTGAAGAGTTTTCGCGCTGTGGCGCGTGTGAACAGCTTGAAGCCGCACTGAGTGTCCCGTATGGTGCGCACGGCAAATATCCAGACCAGCAAATGGAAACCATGCATCAATACCGTACTGCAATGGTAGGAAATATTAGTAATTTGTTGAATTAAATGAACGTTTTGCTTGTTCACCGAAAGAAACTGCGCGTGGCTATGGACTCGTCCTCCAGATGAGCACGTGAACCAATGGCAATACCATCGTGACGCCATTCAGGAGCTAGACCAGTCAACGCTTCATTGAGTTTATCGTAATCTGCAAACTTGGTGGCGCCATCAGCATCCGCAAAGAGCAATTGCCGCCCACGTGCGCTCAACATGCCCAGACGCACTGCACCGCCCTTGCCACGATTCTCAACCAGTTCCAGCACACGTAACTTCTCCGCGCCGTATTTCTTTGAGTATTTTAAACCAACGGAAACAGTTGCATCGCTGCTGCCATCACTGACGATGATTATCTCATAGTTAAATTCAGGCTGCTCCTTCGATTTCTGCTCCAGAAAAGCGAAACACTCATCGAGCATAGCGGGCACTGCGTAAGTGAAGGAAAAATTTATCATGTGATAATTACTCATAGAAGCACAACATATTCAAAGGCGCATACATCGTTTTTCCTCATTGTATGCCGGCACTATAACGCTCAGCTCCAAGGTGGGCGAGTCGTCCAAACTGGGAAACTGTATCGTTTTGATGGTTTTCGGATCAAGGTAGCTCGTCTCATCCTTGTGCCTGACTATACTCGGATATGGTTTCGTTTTGTATAATAATACAAGCACAAACTACATAAATATATATAGAAACTTATCAATTGAAATGCTTTGCATGTATTGGTTTATTTACATACCGACAGAGTGGCGGCTAAGATAAATCCGAGCAGATAGCAGCACGCCTGTAGCAGCAGGCCGAACATAGTTGAAGTTTGTTTTGATTTATATTTAACTGGCTATCTAGTTGGGAACATCACTTATTTGAATTTGCGCGTTTACACACAATG
>JBANCZ010003161.1:0-13437 GCA_037040025.1 Sphaerogastrella javana
TTAAAAACACAAAAGGGTCTATTAACTTTGTGCAAATTCCATTTGTCGAAGGGATAAATAAAGAGACAAGCAGACAGACAGAAAGACAGTGCTGTGTTCCAAAAGTTCTATACTGTTTTAAAAGTACTAAACACCAGGTTTCTGTTGGGCACCACCCCTACTACTGTTAAATAACTTTTATGATGGTTCTATTAATACTATATAATAACATTAATCTTTTAAGTTGTTTTCATAATGCAAACCAAGATTTAGAGTAGGTATTTTTCTCGAATATTGCTTTAGTTGAACAGATTTTTGTATTCAGTTTTTATGCGCTATTAATTTGATAGTTTTAAAGACTAACTTCTGACCTTAGACAATTTCGTTTGAAATGACATAGTTACTATAAAACCTAGCCCTTTAATAGCCGCTATAAAGTCAGACAAACCCAGGTTTATTGCCTTAAACTAAAGGCGCAATAACAAAAATGATCAGGTTACACTTTAAATGACAACAGGCCAAGCGACAGAGAGACGGACAGATCGACAAATAGGCGCAGTGACAGATAGAGAGAAAGACCGAACGACAGAAGGAGATACAGGCAAAGAGACCGACCGGAAATGACACTTTAACCTTTTGGCTGACGGTGATGGCGCCATCCAAGCAAAAAAAAGGGTTGGGCTCCAGCTCACACAGACAGACACCTGCTCCAATGGAAGGCGCAGTTTTAGCTTCAGATTCAGCTAGAGCTTCATGTTGTCATCGTTTGCCAGAGGCCAAAACATAGTTGATATATAGAAGCGAAGAAAAAAAAATCAAGCGAAATCTAGAAATCTGTTGGCTGTGAGGCGTTGCAAAATGCCAAAATGTTTAATGAATTAAACAAAATCGATTTGTTTATGCCACAAATTGTTGTAACCCACGCCACAGAGCAGAGTCATAGTCATAGTCATAGCCAGGCGAACCGAGAGCAGATGCCATGGAACATATCATTACAATAAACACGCCCGGGGTCTCAGACATATACATCCGTCCGTCTGTTCGTCCGTAGTCATCGTCGTGTAATGCGGTCAAGGTCTGAGCAGAGGCAGGGAGAGTAAAGGAGTGTGGGGATGATATGTTTAAATTATCGAAAAGTAGCCATAAATTTATGGCATGCTTAGATTCAATAAATTCTTTTGGGTCGAGAGGAAGATACAATAGATATTTCTTTGGGTCTAAGTCTATTAATAAATGCGCGCGATGCTTTTACAAGTGCCATACATAAATTAACCAAACACCCATCCATATGTATAATATGTATATGGTAGATATACATCTAGGTATATATAGTATATAAGTTTGTTTGCTATTAACTAACTTTTCTCTCTTTTTTGTCTTTGCAGAGCAAGCCACTCGTCGTGGAGCCCATTGACTTTGAAGCCTTTATAGCCAAAAATAAAACACTCATACAGAATGATCCACAGCGGGAGTTGCTCATCTATCCAGCTGACGATGTCTCGGTAAGTTCTGTTCCACTACTTGGCCTTCTGTTATTGGATTAATCGCTTAAGAAGCACAGCCCTTAATTTATGCACCATAAGCTCATGGCATTCCTACAGCTTTTTTTTGGGGGTCCCCTATAATGCAATCTATATATAGCCACAAGTTAATCTATAGCTGTTTGTATAACAAATCCTTATACCATGTGCTAAGCCCACAAATGTGTCTTTATATATAGCTAAGATACTGTTTATTCTTGTCAATTGATTTAATTTTCCATTCAGATTTTCATTGGTAGATCAACTAAAGATCAAATTGAGAGAGATCAAATTGAGGGAGATGAAATTGAGAAAAATAATTTCCTTGGTACATGTTCCAATAGCTGTTTCTGGTCACTAATCAAATAGGATTTTTATTTGACTGCTTTTCATGCATTTATCTGGTTTTGTTTTCCCTTACCCACAGGAAATTATTATGCCGCGCAAGCAGCGCACAAACATCAAATCTGTGGCGGATCGCTTCGAGCCACCTAATGAGGCAATAGTCTGTCCGCTGCATGGACACAGTGTAGTGCTGGGTAATGGAAATGGGCATGGCCTGGGCAACGGACACGCCCAGGTGAGTCGTCAGAGCAGTCTGCAGTCGAATGGCAGCCTACAGAATGGACACAGCAGTAGCAACAGTTTGTCCAATGGCAACGGGAATAGCAATGGCCAACTGTCGCGGAAGAGTTCACAGTGTTCCAATGGCTCGACGAGTCGTAAATTATCACAGGAATCGTCGTACGAGTCGGCATTATCGTCCACAACGCTGCGCTCGAATCTGGCACAGCCCGAGGAGGTGGATGAGTACGCCGATGAGGAGGATGAGCAGCACCAACAGCAGCATGCTGCTGGCGAGGATGTACTGGATGTGGGCATCACACCAGGCACTAGAGCCGAGTGCACACGCTTCACACGGCAGGCGCTGTATACATATCGTGCCAAGAATCACCTCATACACTATAAATACAGTGCCTACGGTGGCAACTGCCATGATCTGCCCAGGTGAGAGCAGATGAAGTAGAACGTTATATCTAAAATTAATACTTTGTCTTTGCCTTACAGTGTCACACCTGCCGAGGAGCTTTTGGAAGAGGTGTACGAGATTGATGCGGATCAGGATCGCATTGATGAGCAGATGACACGCTCTCAGGCGGATACCATTACCAAGCAGGGATACCTGCTAAAGGGGCCTGATTCCGCCTCGGATCGCATGTTCGCCAACATCGGAAACAAGTCCTTTAAGCGACGCTACTGCTATCTGCGTCAGGAGATCGACGGCACCTATATGCTGGAGTTGCACAAAGACGAGAAACAGGGCGAGGCCAAGGCTACGATTGTCATGGACTTTTGCACAGAAGTCGTCCAGGTATATTGGGCTATATGGCTGTATTGCTTGGTTTACCTTATATTGAATCCATTTTCTGAGTGAATCTCTGTTGCTTTTCGTTAGAATGCCAAACGGGGACGCTTCTGCTTCGAACTACGCATGACTGCAGGCCATAAATCGTTTACTTTGGCGGCGGAGAACGAGCAGGACTTCAAGGATTGGTGGAGCAAATTGTCCTCGGTGCTGGCACAGAATAAAGCGCAGGAGGAGAAGCGCAATGCATCGCTGGAACGACAACCGGCGCTACAACAGCTGCAGCCACCGGCCGCAGAGCCACTCACATTTGGCACGCTTAAGGGCCTGGATCAGTCACTGCATCCACAGCTGATGAAGTATGGGCGTGAAACCGATCACTCCATAGCACAGGCGCGGCGCGAACAGCGACGTCGCCTCTTCGCCTGCTACCAGAGCCCGGCCAAGGCTGTGGCTGCCGACAATACGGAGCAGTACCGGGAGCACTTTGGAACTCGTCTACTTTTGAGCTGTCACAGTCTGCGCTTTCGGCTACAGTGTCAGCCAGAGGGCGCTGCAGCAGATCAGCTATGCCAGGTGGAGCCGTATATAACAAGTTTGTCGCTGTATGATGCCAAAGCGGGTCGCAAACTCAGCGAGAATTTCTACTTTAATATCAATGATCCGGCGGCGGCTCAACTGCTGCCCAATACGCCGGTGCCAGCCTCTGTGGCCGGCTGTGGCATGCCACGTCGCTCGGAGCTGGATGATAGGCATGCGTCGCAGGCGCCGCATTCGCTTTTCGATGGTGTGTGCTCCGAGCTCCTGCGCTGCCCGCGGCAACAGTTCCAGCAGCTGCATCAGTGCCTGTTATCGATAACAGCGCCACATGCTGATATCTACCTGGTGCTGCGCATCGAGAAAGTGCTGCAGTGCAGCATAGCACAGGCAGCAGAGCCATATGTCAAGGCAGCTCGGGGAGATGCAAAGCTGGGACTTAAAGTCTACAAATCAGCTAAGAACTGTGCTCAACACATTGGCCACTATCGCCAGCCATTCGCCTGGGCCGCTCGCCCTCTCTTCAAGGCCTACAGCCTGGAGCTGGACGTGGATTCACAACGTATGGTAGAATTTGCCACCGTCTATCGTCAGGAATTGCCCAAATTGCGTGATGAGGAGCTACTCAAACTGCTCGCCGACTATCGCAAGCCGGAGAAACTTAGCAAACTGACCATTATACCAGGTTATATGCGTCTTAAACTGGAATTGATCGATCAAACGCCTCCCTGTGGCCTCAGCAAATCCATGGCGCCATTGACCAGCTTCAGTGCCTCGTCGAAGCAACCGCTCACCCTGGAACTGGGCGAGTTTCAGAGCCAAACGGAGCGCGATGCTTATCCCTATACAAATTTCTGCAATCATCTCTATGTCTACCCACTCAGTCTCCAATTTGACAGCCAGAAGCTCTTCTCGCGTGCTCGTAATATCACGGTTGTTGTGGAGCTCAGAGATGGCGATGGCGAGTACAGTAAGCCTCTGAAAGTAAGTAAGAATTTGGACATGAAATAAAGTGATATTCTATTGAACAATTTTCGTTGTTTTCAGTGTATCTATGGTCGACCTGGACAGGATTTGCTGGTGTCACAGCTCGCCTGCCCCGTTCTGCATCACAATGTGACGCCCACGTGGTACGAGGAGATTAAACTGCGTCTACCACTCGGTCTTTTTCCCGAGCATCATCTGCTCTTCTCCTTTTACCACGTTTCCTGCAATCTGAGCAAGAAACGCGAGGCCAATGCAGCCTTCGAGACGCCCATAGGCTTTGCATGGCTCCCGTTGCTGCAGAAGAATCGCATTAGTCTGGAGGAGCAGCTGTTGCCGGTGGCTGCAACGCTGCCCGTGGGTTATCTCTCTATACAACCGCTGGGCTGGGGCAAGGGGGTAAGTGTTGTTGTTGTTGTTGTTGCTGGATCATCAACTCATGCATTGCTCTTACATCTAAATCCGTTTTCGGCTTTGCCTAACCCCAAACAAACGCAAATTTCTCTTGAACTCTCTTCTCTATACGCACACACGCATACACGAACACACACACATCAACACCCGAACTGGGATCCACCTACAAATCCTTTACACTTTCTCAGCAGAACTGCGGCCCGGACATACAGTGGATAGACAATCAGCGGCCACTCTACAGCGTCGCACTACGTCTCGACTCCACGGTGCTCACTGCGGATCAGCATCTGCACAATTTCTTTGCGCACTGTGAGCGTCTTCTAGAGGGCGGCAAAACGTCTGCGCTGCCGGCAGAAATGGAAACCTGCAAGATTCTTAAGGCCACGCATGCCATTGATATGAAATCCCTGATCAACTATTTGCCCACACTGCTAAATGAGCTCTTCACACTGCTGGTGCACACCCAATCGGAGGAGATTGGCCAGAATGTCATTCGACTGCTGACCAACATAATACACCTGATCTCGGAGCAAGCGCAGCGCCATGAACTTCTTCTCTCATATGTGAAATACGTGTTCCACGCACCCTATTACAGCCAGCAGACGGCCAGGCTGCGCACAGTCCACGGCGAACTGTGCCGTCATTTACCATACCTGCTCAATCCGAGCAACACGGATTTCCTCATTGTAAACAAGTTCATGCGCTACTCATCGATTTTCTTCGATTTGATTGTGAAGAGTATGGCACAGCATCTGCTTGCCACTGGACGCATACGCATGCTGCGGAATGAGCGTTTTCCCAAGGAGTATGCGGACCGTGTGGAGCAGCTGGTTAAGGTGCTGGTGCCGTACATAACTAAGCGATACGAAGATCTGGGCGAAGAGACACAGCAGTTGAATCGCTCCCTGGCGCGCTTTGTGCGTCAATGTCTGAGCTATATGGATCGTGGATTTGTCTATCGGCTCATACGCTTCTACATGGAACAGTTTGCGCCTGGAAATCCGCGCGTGCTGCACGAGTATAAATTCAATTTCCTGCAGGAGATTTGCCAGCACGAGCATTATGTGCCACTCAATTTACCCTTTGTGCTGAATCCCAAGAATCGACCGCCGGAGCTGCTGCAGCATTTTACGCTCTCAGAGCATTTTTGCCGGCAGCATTTCCTCTCTGGACTGTTGCTGCAAGAGCTTAAGAGCAGCCTAAACGAGGTGGGTCATGTGCGGCGTTATGCGCTGTCCATATTCAAGGATCTGCTTGCCAAGCACGAACTGGATGCACGCTATCAGCAGCGTGGCCAGCTCTCGCGCATTGCGCTGCTCTACGTGCCCTGGCTGGGCATTGTCATGGACAATCTGCAGCGCATCGATGATCTGTCCGAGTCGGGAGCCTGCACGCCCAATGGTCATGTGTATGCGGACTCTGCCTCCTATACTAAACGTTTGAGCTGCTCCAGCAGCTATGTATTCAGCAAGGAGTCGTCCACCTTTGGCTCCTTGACTTCCACGCCGCGCTCAAAGAATCGGCTGACGCTGCACCTGGATCAGGCGAGTCCTTGCCGCACCTCCATGCACATTAAGGAGCACAATTATCTGGCTGCCATTGCCGGCTCTGCTGTTGGCAATGGTGTGTCCAATCTATCGCTTAACTCTAACTCAGACTCAGGCGTAAGTCAAGGTGCTCTAGACCTTCCTATTCCTATTGATTCACTGTATCGTACATTCCACAGAACTCTCAGGATACGACAACCATAGGCGCCTATACGAACGGCGAAACAGATGTCGCTTTACGCAATGGACACAATCGTTCGGTCAGTGTGACGCACGCACAAATCCTTGCCAGATGTGATAAGTTCAGCTCGGCGGAGAGCAAGGATTTGCTGCTGGGTTTCTTGTTCATCATCAAACATTTATCGCAAGATCAAATGATCGGCTGGTGGCAGAGCTGCAACGAAACAGAGACGCTGCAGTTTCTGTCCATCTTGGATTTATGCCTGCTGCAGTTTCGCTATGTGGGTAAGAAGCACGTCCAGCTGCCCAGCGACGGACGACAGGCACGCCCCAACAAGGCACACACGCTGCCCGCACGCAGCCCGCCGCCTGTCCTGGAAGGGCAGCAGGATCTGGGCATGAGCACGGGCACCGGTACAGGCACATTGACTCAAACACGTGAACATCTGCTAGAAGATATGGATTTGTTGGCCAGATCTCAGCAAGCTTTGTACGAGTCCAATTTGGCCACCGAGGTGGGCATGATTATACTGGACTGTTTGGGTCTCTATGTGCTGCAGTTCCGTCAGCTTCTGACGGATAGCCTTGTGCTGCCGAAGCTGGCACGCGTCTATCTGCGCTTCCTGCAGCTGGGCCAGTCGGAGCGTCTCTCCAAGCACGTGTTTGCCGCACTCCGCGCCTTCATTAACAACTATGCCATGGCTCTGTTCAAAGGCAACGCAATGCTGTGCGGCCAGATGGTCTATGAGCTGCTGAAGGCCTGTGATAGTCGCCTGGTGGACATACGCCACGAATCCTGTGCCGTGTTGTATTTGCTCATGCGCAGCAATTTCGAGTTCAGCGGTCGCAAGGCGCTGACCCGCGTCCATTTGCAGGTCATCATCTCCGTCTCGCAGATGATAGGGAATGTCATTGGCCTGAACAATGCGCGCTTCCAGGAGAGCCTCTCCATTATCAATAGCTACGCCAACAGCGACAAGGTCATGAAGGGCACAGGCTTTCCGCTGGAGGTCAAGGATTTGACGCGACGTGTGCGCACTGTGCTGATGGCCACAGCGCAAATGCAGGCGCATCACATGGACCCCGAACGTCTGCTCGAGCTGCAGTATTCACTGGCCAATTCGTATGCCTCCACGCCGGAGCTGCGTCACACCTGGCTGGTCACCATGGCTCGCAATCATGAGCAGAACGGCAATCTGTCCGAGGCGGCGTGTTGTCATCTGCACATTGCGGCCTTGATGTGCGAGTACCTTCGTTTGCGAGGCGGCTGCACCTTAAGCTGGTCCTCCACGGCCTTTGGCAAGATATCACGCAATATACCCTCGGATGAACAGGGCCTCAAGTTAGATGCGGGCGCCCAGGACTCTCAATACACGGAGCATATGCTGCTCGATCAGCTCAAGCAATGCGCCGACTTCTTGGACAGGGCGGAGCGCTTCGAATGTCTCGGTGAGCTGTACAAGCTCATTCTGCCCATCTATGAGCGTGCGCGCAACTTCATCGAGCTGGCCCACTGCTATGAGCATCTCACCCAGGCCTATAATAAAATTGTCGAGGTCAATCGCTCCGGCAAGCGCATGCTAGGACGCTTCTATCGAGTCGTCTTCTACGGCATGGTGAGCATAGATCATATATATTCGAATGTGCATAAATTGATGATTTAATCTGTGCTTCTAGCTGTACTTTGAGGAGGACCATGCCATTGAGTATGTGTATAAGGAACCTAAGCTGACATCGCTCAGCGAAATCTCGGAGCGTCTGGCCAAACAGTATAAGGAGAAATTTGGCGCCGATGTCGTCAAGCTAATTATGGATTCATCGCCGGTATGTAAATATATATAGAGCTATCATTAATTATATATTATCAATATTTTTATCATTAGTATCAACACAATCATTATCATTATCATTATTATTACTGTTATTAGTACTATCATACATGCCTCAGTTCCTTAAATTCCAACAGATGAAACTTTAGAAATTACCCGATTAAGAAAATAGAAGGGACACCAAGAGATCATATATAATATCCTAACTCAATATAAAGTGTACACAGCGAACTGTAAGATCAAACGGTTGTCGACCCAAATCAATCCCAAATTAGGATGGGTTATACACCTAGTGAAAGTCATTCCCCATCGAACAAAAATGCAGCTTTATACAAAAACAACAATACAGTACGTCTTACATAGTAAGTGAAGTTAAAGCAGCTCGGTTGCATTTCACATTAATCCATATGTTTAGATTAATGCATTATGATCCGTCTTGTTATGTAGAATTAGAACAAAACCAATACTAATTTTTGTTTTTGAATTGGAACACTTCATATCTCTCCTGGTTCGTTGAAATTTATTTTTTCATGTGCATTTCCGTTTCCTTCAATATCTTTTCAATAAATCAGTCGTATGGGTACCTAGGTGCGCAACATCTGCTATGTTCACGATCATATTTTATATATACAAATATTAATCTACAAAAAGGGGGGACCCGACCAGGTCCGCTCATTTGAACAGATATTCATTAAACTGAACATCGCTGTCATCGCTGCGCATAAGACTCAAGCGCTGCAGAGAATTCCGATTAGTATGAAACACTATATATCTCGATTTAAATATATGACACTCACTCGCTTAACGTCCGCTTGTCTCATCTTGGAGGCGTAAGTGCCCCGTGGCATGGTACTGCGCGTGGCATTCTTATGGTTTTGCAAATTTACTGTTCTGCCGTTTATTCCTTGTTCCGTTTCCTTGCCTACCGCAACCTGACACGAAGAAGCTCCTTTAGGAGATTTATTGCTGGGATAGAAAATGACAAAATTAGATTACACTGGGGCACCCTTCGATGTTAGTCATTGGATCCGAATAAATGTTGACTTTACCACCATCGATATCCAAATCCATAAATATGGACACTTCAGACTATCGACAATCGGTGCTGGCATCTACAATTCGTTCTAAAAATAGTACTCACGCATGAACTGGACTTGTTTCCTGTGTCTTGGGTTGGGCCGGAAGCCGGGACTCTATTTTACCATTGGCTGTTGGTTTCAATACGCGAGTAGCAGTTGGTTCAGAACCTTGGATCTTGGTCAGACCATTCTTTAGGCCCGCGTCACGTTTGTTGCTCAACGAGGGCGGTACGGTTGACTTCTTGGCTGTGCAAATTTTGGCAGTTCGGGAGGATGGTGTGTTGGTGAGCCAACCCTGCAATTTGTAGTCCTTATCCTTGTGATGTGTAGTCTTCAATGGACTGGACAGGGTGGCAGAGTTCTTGATGATCTTGCGATAGCCGGCGGAGACGGGAGATCCGGACGGTGTGGATGCATTTGCTTTGGTTTTTGATGTGGTGGGCGAATTTGTGGGTTGTACAGGCATCTGCTTTTTCGCCAATGGACACATTTGTGGCTCTTGTTTAGAATCATTGCTGAGGTCCGTACCGGTGTTGGAATATTTCATGCTTGGATCTAACTTCCCTGCATAATAATCCCACGCAGGCGCAACATGGTGATCAGCTTCCGCATCGGTGTAATCCTCCGGCACATCGGCAATAAGCGCTTGTGCATCCAGTGTGCTGCCATCCGCTTCGGAGAGACCCAGTTTGATGCACAGATCCTTGAATGCCTCCTGATACCGTGGCCCAGCATCATCGTTCATCAGCCGCTCGAACGCCTTAATATCCTCTATCTGTTGCGCTATCTCCCGCTCCGTGGGCTTGCTCCGATGCAATACGCAACGCGAGCACATCGGGCGATGCTGCTTTTTCTTTCTATCCTTCCCAGTCAACGTCTCACGCATGCGTCCTAAGAACTCGACAATTTGTGTTGATTTGCCATCCTCGGAGCACTTCTCCAGCTGCAGACGATGAGCCGCAGCCAGGCAGAGGGAATCATCCAGCGACTCTTTGCGGATGACTACATCGGACGCTAACATGAACTGCATCTGTACACCTTGTGCATTTGGCATCAGACTCACGTGCACCCTGTCCACGGTGGCATTAGCACTACCCATCTCCTTCATCAGATAGAAAAGTTTGCGCTGTATGCGCGTTATTGCCATCTGTTGTGTATCACCCACAACGTCATCACCCACGACGAGCGTTGTGGTTGAGCTGGACACATCCTCATCCATTCCAACCTCCGTCACCATAGGCGGCAACTCTGGATAATCCTGCGTCTGCGTCGAATGTCCTGCTGCTGTTGCTGGCACCTTCTGGTGATCTGGCACCGATTTGATCATGAATGACGAGTCTGTTTGGGTTTCCACAGCATGATCTATGGCTGGAAGTTGAGGATCTGCGACAATCTCGTCCAGCTTCCTATATGAAGGCACAAACTCAGCCGCATTGGGATTGAGGGACGAGGTCTCGCTCAGGCTGTGGCTGTTGCTATCTTCGCTGCCAGCATGCGGGGATTGTATGTAGTCTGCGAGCTGCTGCTGCTGATCTATATCACTTTCGCCGTCCATGATCATTACTTGGAAACCGCTTGAAGTGATTTGATATGAAATGTATAGTACAAATAATCGAAACTTAACTCTGAACGTAATTTGGCTCGATTGTTACTCTGTTTGATTTAATATCAAAACGTTAGCAACGTTTGCTCTGTCGATTTCGATTCACATGAAACTCATTTGTTACTGCGATTATTATCAATCTATCGAACGCGCGTCTATTCTATTCTCCAGATCGATCGAAACGAGAGAATGAAAGAGCGCGGCCGGCGCTTCCAATACTCAATCTTGACTTCTTAGCAGCGAAAAGTGTGATTTAAGTATTATAACTATTATTATTACTATTATTCTTATAATTATTATTATTACTGATTTATGACCATATCCGGATTAGTACTTGTTCCACTGATTGCTTATTATCGCAATATAATATCTATTATAATTTGTATATTTTATAGTTTGACATAGGTTTTTGCAGGTCTTGCTGTTGTCGACGTTGTTGTTCTTGTTCTTGTTCTGGTTCTTGTTGTTTTTGTCTCTTCAAAATAATCCTGTTTCTAGACATTTAATTTTTCACTAGTCAAAATTCTGTTTTGGACTACTTTTTCGAAAAAAAATCAGTGACTGACTAATATGTGTTCGATTCGAAGCTACAACTATGATATATCAGCTTCAATTTTGTCAATTGTTGCTAAGGCATCAAATTGTAAATGTTTTTCAAATTTCATCTCTGAATCATCTACGAAAAAATGTCTATTTTTAATCTCTCATTCTAAACTCTTTGGATGTGTTTTAGTGTCACGTGCGACACCGTAAATGAATACTATATGTCTTTCTCTCACTTTCACAGTACTTAATATATACAATAATAACTGTAATCCTTGTCTCCTCGGTACAGGTAAAAGTAGACGAATTGGATGCCAAATTGGCCTACATACAGGTGACGCATGTGATACCCTTCTTCAGCAAGGATGAGCTCGATCAGCGGCTCAACGAATTCGAGCAAAATCACGATGTGGACACGTTCATGTACGAGACCCCCTTTACCAAGTCTGGTGCGGCGCGTGGCAGCGTGGAGGAGCAGTGGAAGCGTAAAACTGTTATAAAAAGTAAGCTTTATAGTATTAATATGGATGTTATATACTACGAGCTCACTCTCTCTTATGTGGCAGCTCAATATTCATTTCCGTATGTGCTGAAGCGCATACCTATCAAATCGCGTGAGATCATCGAACTGAGCCCCATCGAGGTAGCCATCGATGAAATGCAATCAAAGGTTTCAGAACTGGAGGAGATCATACTACCTCCAGCGGATGTGAAGAAGCTGCAGCTGCGTTTGCAAGGCAGCGTTGCTGCCACAGTGAATGCCGGTCCGTTGGCCTATGCGAATGCCTTTCTGGATGCCAAGGTTATCAATAACTTTTCGTTGGATCGCGTGGAGGATCTCAAGGATGTGTTTCGGTAGATCTGTGTATATATAGTGTACATATCGAGTCCCATTCTAATTGTCCTTTGTGTATTTTGCAGCGATTTCGTTGGCGTTTGCCACAAGGCGTTGCGTGTGAACGAGCGCATGATCAGCGCGGATCAGAAGGAGTACCACCTGGTGCTGAAGGAGAACTATGAGAAACTGTGTCATGCTCTCAGTGAGTTACTGCAGGATGAATCGTTCCAACCGCTGGGCGATGATGCCGATGCCGCAGCGCAGCGCAATAGCATGGCTTTATTCAATGCGATCAGTGGGGCCTCACATAACTCAAGTACTGCTTAAGTTCAACCAAACCAAACCAAAAAAAAAATACAACAATACGCACAGCTACTAAAAAAAAATACAAACATAACAAAAAAGAACAAAACTTGCAACGTAGATGCCTAATTCTAGTAGCCTTTCAACTACATAGTTCTTGTTTATGGTGTTCCTTTTTTTTATAATTATATGTAACAATGATGTATGATGTATGATGTATTGATGTATTATCTCTTTTATGATGTGGTCCTTTGTCGTTGTTGTCGTTGTTATGTAAAGGTAAACTAAGAATTTCCTGCCGTCCCATTTGGCTCGTGGGGTTCAACTGACTCATCATCTAACTGTTTCCAAGTGCGCTAAACTAACCCTGGTATTTATTATTGGTTCATTACTAATAAAACTCGTTACACACTCTCCAATACTAAACCACATTAATTAATTAAAGCTGCTGCTAAATTTGCTTCACAAATATCCTATTCATATACATATATACATATATATATATATATACAAAAGCAAAACATTTCGTAAATGCATTAATTTAATTACATTTTCTAATTTTCTGTTTTAGGTTTTGGTTTTGCCGTTTATTAAAGCCCAAAAAAAACCATCAGCAAATACCAATTACCCCACCACACCACAACATATACATACTATAATATATATACATATATAAATATACACACACACACATATATATATATATATATATATG
>JBANCZ010003162.1:0-13434 GCA_037040025.1 Sphaerogastrella javana
CTATATATATATATATATAAAATATAAATATATAAAATAAATTACAATATATATATATGTATACTATAATATATTTGGTTATACGATATATGATTTTTTCTTTAAATGGATTTTCTCCATATAACCGGAACTGTAATCCGGAACAGAATAATGATAATACAATGTGACCCAGGGTTAATGAACAAATTCAGTATATGTACGTATGTCTATTACAAATTAAAGCGCGCGACATCGTCTGTGTCGGTCGAACATACAGTAAAAGAAGAGAACAAAGTAAAATCCATGATACGTGGTACCATGGCAAAATAGAGTTGCTAGACTTTACTACTTTACAGGATTGTCTACACCGTTAAAATTTTTAAGAATGCAAATTAAAAAATATCCAACAGTAGGGACTGGCCTAACAGCAGGGACCCTGTGCTTAGTATTTTCGGAACCGAATAGTATTTTTGGAGCAGATTTGTATTTCCGGAGTAGTATAGTTTTTCGGTGTTGTATAGTATATGCAGTATAATATTTTCGTTGTTGCATAGTATTATCGATAACCGATTTCTCTAATTAATATTCAATATCGATTATCGATATATAGCAGGTGTGTAATGTAATTTTGGATATATGTAAAAAAGCACAACTTTCTAGCTTCAAAATTGCGCCTTGTAAGCCGATTTTTAACTTTCAGGTTTCCAATAGTGGGGGAATTGGAATAGGTATCCAAAATTTAAATAAGAGAGTGGGTGTATATTGAAATTCAGCACATATTTTCTCCACCAGTGGCGGAGTGTGGCAGGTATCCAAAGTTTACTTCAAGCGGTGAAGGAAGCAACTGTGCACCTACTATCAACCGTGCCCGTGATGGCGATTTTTGAAATTATGGGCTCCCAATATCTCAGGAGTATGGGGAGGTATCCAAAATTTGAAACAAACTCGATCTGCTTCGGCCATACAGCAATGTTCGTGCCAAGTATAAATGCTGTAGCTCTTATAGTTTCCGAAATCTAGGTGTTCATACAGACGGACAGACGAACAGACAGACAGACGGACATGGCTCAATCGACTCGGTTTTTCATCCTGAAAAGAATATATATACTTTATGGGGTGTGGCACGCCTCCTTCTGCCTGTTACACACAAATCGACTTTGCACAAAGTTAATAGACCCTTTTTGTGATTTTTAAACACAGGGTCTAAAAACGACATGACTTTCTTTCCAAACCAATATTCTGCTTCAAAAATACAAATCTGTTCCGAAAATACTATACTTCCTCAAAAAACTAAACACAGGGTCCCTACTTTCGGGCCAGTCCCTAGTGTTGTATATTTTGCATCGATACTCAATTTTGGCCGCTCCAACAAGTTGTCAAATGACTTCTTCATGTTCTTTATTGGAATGGTCTTTAGGGCGTCGGTTATCGCCTTCTCAATGGCTTCAATCGATGTGTGCCACTTTTCTTTCATCGCCAAATGCAGTTTAGGGAACAGATAGTAGATCCGGTGAATAGGAAGAATGACGTAAAAGAATAACGCGATTTTTGACCAAAAATTCAGTTATAAGTCGCGACCGATGTGATTAAGTGCATTATCATTCTGGCCGAATATGACAGATTCTGGTCAGCAAAACCTCAATGGCGACCAAATAAAACTCGCCGGTGACTGTCTGCCCGGGTGGAATGAATTATTTGTTAATACAGTCGACTCTCGATAATTCAAACCTCCAGGGGACCTTCAAAATACTTCGAATTATCGAGAGTTTGAATTATCAAACGGTTCGTGTTCCATAAAGCTTAATACAATTTGGACTAATTTATTTTTCCAAAAAGCTAATTTATACAAAGTTTGTGATGTATCGTCCTCATCTTTGTCTTCGCTTTTTTCATTCGTATCTGTCCCAGCTAAAATTTCGACATCGATTGGTGAACCTAAGACAGCAACATTTTCATCCGCTTGAACAAAATCAGAAAAACGCACACCGCATATGTCAACCAATGGTTCTATAGCTGGTTTTTCAGCGTCCATAAACGACGAAAGACTAACAAATACTGAAGCTTAACTAAAAAAACCAAACCGCACGGAACTGAATGACAAATAGGCATATGGATATTGATGCAAGTTTGAACTTGTGGCAAATTACCGCGTGGTTTTGTTTCATGGCACTGATTTTTTTCTTCGAATTACCAAGAGCATAAAAATGCTGGCTTTGAATTAATGAGAGGTTTAATTTATCGATGGTTTTAATTATTGAGAGACAACTGTAGCAGATAACTAGAGTATTCAAATTTATTATATGCATACGTGCTATATTTAATCGTGTGAATGCTAAGAAACTGCAATTCCAAGTTACATATCTAAAAGAACTGTATCGTAGATCGCTTCTGTGCACCGATCAACTCTGCTTTGGTCAGAATGTGCATTAGACAAGGACAGGGAGCTTTTGTGTATTTTAATAAATATAGTTATGTTAATTGCATCATCTAAAATCCTAAAATTTTTTTACAAACATCATTTTTAATTGTTTGATTTGATATGCTTTCAGAATGGAACCGGCACAAGGGATGTCAACTTACGTACCAATGGGCATCCAAGTGATAATCCATTTTATAGCAATATTGACAGTATGCCGGATATACGTCCCCGACGTAAATCTATTCCGCTGGTTTCTGAGCTGGTAAGTTTTCACCGCTATCGATGCTAGTTTAATATATATTTAACATCATTTTGTGTCGAAGCACACAAATATCAAATTTGATTAAGATATACTCTAAACTTGCAATATGCATTGCATTACAAACAAAATTAGGAATATGGGAATATATTGTTGTTCGTCCGAGAATTTATGATTCAGAACAAAACAAAAAAACCGTGGCAGACCCGAGGACGAAATGGGAATTCATATAGTCGTTTACCCGAGTATATGTATGTAGGAATCAGACAGAAACCTCAACCGTTCAACACTTAACGCATATAAATTCTTGACAACAAACTAAGCATTTGGATCTGGTCAACTAACGTTGCTATGAACAACATATTTTACATTACCTTTAATTGTAATCTAAGCAGATCGAGTTTACATCCACTTGGCTGACAGCCGACATAATTAATTCAATTTTCAATTGTATGTTCCAACTATGGTGCTTATAGATTTAAATAAGCATTATAAAATCGTAAATGCTTTATACTAAAGGGTGTTATATTTTAAAGGTATAGTAAATGAAATGAGATAAAAGAAAAATGATTATATTATTAATACGAGATTTTCTTTATTCGGAAGACAATCTTCTGGCATTATATTTTAAATATGATTTCTGGCATATGACCGCCACGTCTGACTCGGACGTAGTCTAATCTGGAGGTCCAATTTTCGATGACTTTTTCCATCATTTATGGCCATCATTTATGGCCGTATACCGTATGCTTATTGGCATAAACTTGCGACTTCACGATCTTCAAGGTTAATTCACGGGTTCGAAACGTGAAACTATGCGGGCACCAAACGTTTTCTTCAATAAATTAATTGTGCCAAGAGCTGTGTGACATGTAGCGGCGTATTATTAAGACCACAGCTCCTGCAAATCGTGCTTGTTCAATTGATGGACGATTAAGTCAGTAATCATCGCTCTATAGCGGTCGCCATTGACTGTAACGTTCTGTCCAGAATCGTTTTTGAATAAGTACGGACCAATTATTCCGCCAGCTCCCACACAATCAGTGTTTCTGGATGTAACGGTGTTTCAACATACACTTTAGGATTATCATCACTCCAAATACGGCAGTTTTGTTTATTCACGTATCCATTCAACCAAAAGTACGCTTCATCGCTTAAACAAAATTCGCTTATGAAACTGGGGATCGACGGCAATCTAAGTGTGGGCTTATTCACCGAATCTACGCCTTGTTAGGTGATCGCGAGGTTTCAATTCTTGCACAAGTTGGATTTTGTAAGCACGCAAACCAAGAACTTTCCGCAAAATCTTCCACAAAGATAAATTTGCAAAATTTGGAAGCGTTTTTCAGGCGTCAGTCTATTGAAATGCCAAACGAAACTAAACATTAACCACTTGAGTGCTGAAAAAATGGCCGCCCGTTAAAAAAGTGTTGCCAAGTTAAAGTTCTATACCTCTAAAAAAGAACACCCTTTATATAAAGGGTGTCCCACAATTAGCGCAAACGATACACGGTTTTAAAATAACGGCTAGATTTGAATTTGCTCTTATTAATAAAGTAAAGTGTTGGCAACTCAAATATTGCTCAACAATGCAATGAAGACACATTGTTTTATCGTATATTGCCAACTGAAGATTTTATTTTTATTAAATCTTACGTTCATTTTGGAACACTCTTTACTAATGCATAAACTATTGGCAACTGAAAAAATTATAGCAAAGTCATGCAGCAATCGGTTCATATATTAATGTTATTGCACACAACTGAATGCAGAGTATGTCGGACTTCCCACCGACAGAGCCGCTTGTTTATACATATATAACAATGTTTTACGAACTTTTTTTTGACGATGTTTATAATATATGTTTTCGTCTTGCGTCTCATCAAATTTTGATAAAATGTTGGATTACAGGTGCTCAAGGTATACAACAAAAATTGTAGAATTGCATACTTTAACTTATATCTATCTTTTTTTAGTTTTAATAAAAATATACAAAAAATAATAATAATTATAATAATTTACCTAGTTACCAGTTCTTTCTTTGCATAAATTAATGTTTTCTTCATATTTGTAGTGTGCACTATAAGAATCTATGCTATGCATACACATACATTAATTATAAACTCACATATGTACATACTATGGTATGTGCATACATCGGAATTATATAATGTTATAATTAATTTATTAGGAGCTTGAATTAATTTTAAAGGTTTTTTTTTCGGTTTTTGAGCATTTATAAAGAAAAGGTGTATTATTCAAAATATTGTCCTTCCTTAATCACATTTTTTTTTTTTTAATTTATTTTTATTTATATTGTAAAAAAACCTGAATGTGATACAATTATTCTTGGATTATATTTAAAATTGTGTATATAAATAGAGGGCGTATGTGTTTTATAAGTGGATATTTACGATCCACACGATAAGCAAGTATCCTTGTTCTCAAGCGAGCACACCATGTCTGCCATTTTCCGCTCTCTGTCCATATCCGGATCAGCGACGTGATTGCCATTCGACTCTACAGAGATAACTTGGGGTGTTCTTGTTCACTTCCATCAATAATAATAATACATTCCGGTTTTAAGTGTATTTAGGTAAGTTTGCCATAGTATGGCTCAGCAACATGTATGTTAAAGGATTGACTTTGGTCAATGAATGCACCTCTCTCGACTATCATTTTAATGGTCGATTTGACGGATATTTTCCACACGGTCTTATAGAGATCGCGTACATCTTGTGGTATATTCAGCTCGGTCAAATCACACAACAGATGGTAATTCACCACTTGAAACTCGCCAGATAGCACACGGCGTGTGTAGATGTTCAAGGTGTACGGTTCGAATGATTCATTATTGCCCATAATTTGGGCTGTTGATGCCGTTGGCATCGGTGCAATAAGAAGCGAGTTTCGGACACCATACTCCTTTATCTTCTGTTTCAGGGCCAGCCAATTCCATTGATCTGTTGGGGTTATGCTTCACATGTCGTACTACAAAATGCCATTATTTTTCTGCTGGCTCACAACTAGCTTCGAATGCACCATAGTAAATGGTTTCAAAGCTTTGTTGGTTCAGCAGAAATGCCTCCTCGCTCTTATACGGATAGCGCATTTGGATCAGAGCGTCTGCAAAGCCTTGCACGCCTATGTCAATGGGCCGATGTTTTAAATTGGAGTACTTTGCCTTAGCCAGTGGGTAATAAGTGATATCAATGATTTTGTTCAAGTTCTTTGTGACGATTTTGGTGACGTCTTTCAGTTTCTTGAAATCGTATTTCTCTTCCTGTGTCACTAACATATTCAGCCCAATCGAGGCCAAATTGCAGACGGCGATTTCATCTGGAGCGGAATATTCACAAATTACTACACTTGATTGTGCCAACATTCTGCTGATTCCCCTTGCGGTTGCAAGAGACCTTAGAGAGCATATATGGTGTGCCAGTCTCCACTTGTGACTCGATTTTAGCAAACCAGAGCGATTGGGCCTTGCTGACGCGATTAGCGTGACCCTCTTGCTTGTATTCAATGTACAATTTCACAAATTGTTCACCCCAAACGTCATGCAAACCGGGACATTTATGTAGACACATCGACGCGTTTCATAAACAGATCGGGAATCCATAAAGCATAAAACAAATCACGCTCCCGATGCTCCTCTTTGCCGGTGTTCTTTTTCAGATCCAAAAAATCAAAAACATTCGAATGCCATGGCTCGAGATATTTAGCAAAAGCTCCAGGGCGCTTTATTGAAAACGCGCAGCATCGGCACCAGACCATTCGATGTGCGATTCGTGCAAAAAATCGACGGACCCTTAGCGCGTATACAGGGCATATTGAGGCCAATACCACTGGCCGACTTGGAAATCATGGCGCACTGCTCCACTGATTTAAAGATACCCTCAATTGAGACGGTCACCATGGTGAACAGGAAGCACGAAGACAATTGTGGGCTGCAAACAGTGTGAGCGATGCGTGCGTGAAGTAACGTTCTGATAACAAATTGTATGTCTACACGGCTGCATCAATGTCATCTCCATGTATACCAATTGATACACGCATCAACATATGCTGCGGACGTTCGGCGACTTTGCCATTGATCTTGAGCAAATATGAACGTTCCAAGGTCTTAAAACCAAAATAATTATAGCCGAAATCACGATCATAAATAATGGCCGAATTTAACCGATCCGCATTTGCTTTTACAATATTGTAATGATACTCAGATACCAAGGGAGCTAAGGTATTTGTTTCCTTGTTCACATGCGTATAGAGTGCATCGAAAACATCTGATAATGATAATTCAGTAGATTTATTAAATCAATAAATACACACGACATATTTACAACTTACCAGAGAAAACTTTCTTGGTTTCCTTGTGCAGATTCGATACTGCAATACGCGCAGCCAAAAGCGCATAGTCGGCATGTTGCGTGGTCAGACTAGCTGCTATTTCTGCAGCTAAATTGTCCAATTCCTGTGTGGAGACGCCACAATACAAGCCGTTTATCACTTTCAACGTAATGGATACCTAGAAAATGCAAAAGATAAGAGACCACATGAATGCCTTGACTAATATAAAAAACTGTCTTATTGGAGTATCCGAGCCTATCAAACTTTGTTAAAGCTGCGTAGTAACGCTATTCTTATTTCAAGTCTTTTCAATTCCAATCGGAGTCTTTACAGTTCCAATCAGACCCCGTAATGGCTAACAGTTCTCCAGAGTAGATCTCTCACACGAAAATACATGCATACATACATTTTGTATGCCGCTACCTCAGTTCACACAATACAAATGCATAAAATTGCGCATCAGAAACTTGCACAGAAAGTTGCGATCTTTCTACTCGTTGTAAATGTAAATGTGATTATGAATAGATGCACTACTCTATATACTCACAGGATCCACAAAGTCCATATTCAAATTGTAGCATAATTTCTGTATTCTTGATGTAATTTTATCACTTTTTAGCACTTCCTCTTTGCGTCCATCTTTCTTGATGACATAGAGCTTTGTTGATTTTAATGACTTGGATTTCATCATGATCAATTTTAATTAACAAACTCGAAATCAACTTACATATTTTACAAAGATTGGCGTTTGCTGATAAGTCGTTGAAAAGTCGACTCCTAATGATTTTGACAATTCTTGAAGGGTTTATCCTCGAGTAATGCCTCCAATTGCTGATCTTCAAACTTTGTCTGTTGGCCAGGACGCTCTTTGTCTTCCGTGTCAAAATCACCACTTTTAAACCGACGGAACCAGTACTCAAAAGTATAAATCAATGGAGCATAGTTTTCCTGAAATTGAAGCACAGAAGTAAACCTTCCCGCAAATTGCGTTTTGTTGAAACGAAAGTCGACATGTTCACAGAGCAAAAACTATATGTTGTTTACACTTTAGTGCATTAACAGATACTGAAAACCTTTAAAATTTAATTCAAGCTCCTAATAACTTATTAAAAAGGATACCTTGAAAATACGGTACGTCTTTTCTGGTGAACAGTGGAACACAGCTTATTTCGCACACGATTGGAATGAAATTCAGACGCCATATTAAAGAATAGATTTTCTATTACACAATTTAAGCAAAATAATATACATTTTAAACAAAGTAAAAAAGTGAAAGGTAATAAACTAAGAAATTGGCGAAATTTCAAGTCACTGTTTATTTCGTGCAAGCACTTTGAGGGTGAAAAAAATGATTGTATCGATTTTTGATCTTTTATTTGGCTTCCACTGTACACAATGATCTTATGCAATGTATTGGGGATAGATTCCCCAAAGTTATTGGTAGTCCTCATTGATACATTCAGCCAATCTGAAATGTTGAGATTATTTTTTGTCGGATATAATGGATTGGGGAATGCTGGACTCCAAAATTCACCCAAAAATGTAATAGTAGAGTCTGGGGGTCAAGTATTGACCAGCGTTTAAAATGCTGCAGTCGAAGCAGCAACAGTCGTTGAATTTTGCTGTTTTCAGCCAAAGCAACAGCACAAATTCCGAAAGCAGCTGGCTGCTGTTGCTTCTGCTTCTAAAATTTACGACTGCCGAAGCAGCAGCAAGCGCTTACTTTCGGAAGTCGCACTAATTAATCAACTACATATATTGTTGATGGAAAACTATTTTTATTCATTTTTTTATTTAAAGTCTTAGCAATAGGTATGCTACTAAGCTAAACATGTTATTTTTCACTTCTGCCACTTTTCCGCTCCTCGCAGTCCTTTTATACTTTTCTGCATTGCCTCCTTATCTCGTGGTCTCTAGTCCGCATGTTATCTTGTGTTTGCAGATGTTGATTATCGGTGCTGTGGTGGCCGTGTCCTTTTCTTATCTTATTCTTAATTATCTTATTCTTATCGTTAACCCACGCAGCAGTAGCTGAAAAAATGCGCAGTCGCTGCTGCGGCAGTCGACAGCAATCGACGGAAATCCCAGTTGTGAATCCAATAATAGAAATCCCAGTTTTGAATCCAATAATAGAAATTCTGTTTTTTAATTTGACGTTAAAATTTTGTTTATATTTTTATTAGTATACGAGATGTAATAGTTTGAAATATCGTTCTACGGCTGCACGAAATATGCTGTGATCCACTGTATTTATGCAAGTCGTCAGTCGTGCGTAAAACGCGTCACGCCAAAACAACGGTTGAAAGTATCGACGTACGCAATTATCCAGCAATCGATATATCGATATATCGTTGACGTGAGCCGCGGCAGCTGATGAATTTAAAATCGTTTGAGATAAAACTAAAACAATTCAAGAAAACAAATGTCAAGATTTAAACAAATTCTGAAATCAATAGGTTATAAAGTGAAAAATAAATAAAACGTCTCAGCATATTCCGTGCAAGCACTTTGAGGGTGAACAAAAATTTGTATATAAATTATTAATGTTTTATTTGACCTCCATTATGCTCGGTGATCTTATGCAACATATTGGAGAAAGATTCCCCAGGTTATTTGTAGTACCCATTGATATACTCAACCAATCTACCATTACTGTCGTTTTTAGGAATCTTTTTGCCGGATTTTATGGTTTTAAGTATACCTCCATATGCATTATTGCTTGTTCAAAAAGGAGGTTAGGTCCAAATGGAGCTTTCCCTAAGCTTTCCCGAACTAAAATGTTATAAACATGTTTGTGAATATTTTGTAGTGTTCCCTAAACTATAATGTACAGGTTTAATAATCTTAAAACGACTTAAATGGCGGATTGAATATCAATGGTGACCACCAAAATCTATCTCCAAAATATTGCAAAAGGTCATTAAGCATAACACCTCCATAATGCAAACATTAATAATTTACACACACATTTTTGTTTGCCCTCAACCTGCTTGCACGGAATAAGCTCCATAGCTTACTTACTTTAATTCGCAGGGTAATTTCGTTAATTTTTTAGTTTAAAACCTATTGCTTTTAGAATTTGTTTAAAATCTATTATTTGTTTTCTCGATTTAAATAACAGTAATTCTATTATTATGGTAATTAGGAGTTTTTCAAAATTCGCTTTATGCTTGCACGAAATAAGCTGTGATCGACTATACAACGTCATGATATTTAAGAAGATACCGCCCACTCTGTGCAAGTTTAGTTCTGATCCTAACTGATCGTTACTCTAATTTCACACTTCTTCCCGATATTTTAATACTATCTCCTATTTTATATAATACAGATAATGATATCATATTTCGACATTAATTTTGCATTTTTTTATTAAATAATCTTTAAATTATATGAACGTCATAACCGACTTTCAACTGCAACTGTAATAGCAAAATTATCACTTTCAGAATCATAATCAATCATCTTTACTCTTTTCGTTATATGTTGAGCAAGTGTTTTATATTTCTATATATTTCATTTCAATTGGCTATCGATTGAACATTAGTAAATTTCTATTAAAGTATTATATATGTTAACATTGCTTAAATGAAGTAATAAAGAATATAGTTTGCAAACCTTATGATACTAGAATTAATGCACAGTCGAAAATCTCAACAAAGAGTATATATGCATATAAAATAGTTCATTAATTGCATTCTTTTGTTAAGAAAGCTATAGCAGTATTATTACTTAATAAGTTTATTACTTAATATCAATTACAAATATACGTTTAAAAATTCTGAAATTCTTTAGAAATAGATTATTATTATTCTTGCAATGAATGACAAAACCGTTTCGATTAATAGATCTGTAGTTCTTATACATATATATATATTAACTGTAAAATTTTTGTATATCACAATGTATTTATTTAAAACTATATTCGTATCCGTATCTACACTCTTAAATTGCGTATCAAACAATAAAAAAAAGACAATGGCGGCCACTAAACGAAATGCCGGGCTGACATCTGCAGTTCCTCGACCCACACTAAACGATGAAGAGCTGGTAAGGCACATATACGGTTCTTTAAATACGTATGTATATATTAAGGGCCTAATTGTTTTTACAATTACATATGCATACAGAAAATGCACGTTTACAAGAAAGCGCTTCAGGCACTAATCTACCCGATATCTTCGACCACTCCGCACAATTTTGTGTTGTGGACCGCCACCTCGCCAACATACTGTTATGAATGTGAAGGTCTGCTGTGGGGCATTGCACGCCAAGGAGTGCGCTGTACGGAGTGTGGCGTAAAATGTCACGAAAAGTGCAAGGACCTACTAAATGCGGATTGTTTACAACGTAAGTAATAAAGGTTACGCTTATACATATATCATACATACGTGCTAGAACTTGGAACAATAAACGATTGCTCACGACTATAATTATAATTTCATCGTTTGTAATTTAATTAAAAATATTTATCCAACATTACGGACTGTGTTTAGTATTTTCGGAACACAATAGTATTTTTGGGGCAGTATAGTCTTTTTGGAGCAGAATAGTATTTCCCGTGTAGTACAGATTTGCGGCGCAGCATAGTATTTTCAGTGCTGTATAGTATTATCGATATCCGATTTCTCCAATTAATATCGATAATCGATATTGTTAATCGGTAATCAGTATCGATAATCAATAAAAAAAAGTAGATGTGTAATGTAATTTTGGACATATGTGATAAAGTAGAACGTCCTAGAATCAAATTTATGCCGTGTAATCCAATTTAAAACATTAGGGTATCCATCAGTCGGGGAATGAAATAGGTATCCAAAATATGAATGAATAATAGTAGGTGTGTAATGGAATTCAACACATATGTGCCAAAGCGCAACGTTCTAGCTCTAAAATAGAGTGTGATATGATAATTAATTTTTGTATCCAATTGTGAGGGGTGGGGCCAGGTACCGAAAATGTGAAAATGACACTGTATGTACAATGTCAATGTGCATATATGGTATATGTAATTTCTATTTTTAATTGTTGTGGCTCCACCAGTGAGGAAGTGGGGGCAGGTATCGCAAGTTTACATCAAACGGTCATTGATGCAAATGTCCACCTTTGTTCCAAAGCAGAACGGTCTACCTTAAAATATTCCTGTTATGGCGATTTTAAATATTGGGCTTCTCAATATCTTAAAAGTGGGAGCAGGCATCCAAAATTTTAAACAAACTAGATCTGCTACCGCAGCTTCCGTAGAAATCAATGGCTTTGAGCCAGTAGCGTGTAATGGCACTGATTACCTTAGTGCAGTATTTTGTTAAGGCAAGTTCGTCTGAGCGTTTCTTCGCTCTAATGGGCCATGGTAATCTAACGATCGTACATGAATTATTGGGGTTTTGTTTGCCTTTCAAATGTGTCTTTTATAATGAGTTTGCAGCTGGAGAAAGTCATAGCATCTTTGCCTGACCGGAAGCCAATGGTTGTGCCTTTCTTAGGAGGCTCATCCGCAAGGCAATATCATGGATATCTCTATGAACAGGGACCCACATGAGAAGTAGATTAAATAGCTCAGCCATCTCGTGTAGAGATCCCCCGTGGGCAGTGCTTCATGGATTGCTCATACTTATGCCTGGAGTACACTACAGTGATCTGGTAGCGTTAAGCTTAGACACTTGTCCAAGACCTTGCTCCAACCTTGCTGTGTAGCTTGGATGGCTGCTGATCCCCTTGGTTACTGGCTGACCTCTCTTCTCTAGTCGGAATCTTTTTTGTAAAAGGAGTTTTAATCTACACTTTTGGTGGACACATGTCGGTGTGTATATGGGATAGATTGTCCGTAATGTGCCTGTACGACCTTAGGATCCAGTTTCTTTTACCTTTCGTAAGCTCCAGGTGAAGCATATTTAATGCTGCATCCAGAGCTTCGCCTTGGGATGGTACGGGACACTTTGTACGCTTGGCGAATCTTTGTATCCTCGTGAATTTAGTGATGTTCTTCCAATTTACCGGAGAGGATAATACGTTTAAATAATGCGCATTGTCTTCGGCGTAATTGAGTTGGTACTGGATAATATTGTCCGGCCCCGGTGATTTAAAGGGCTTGAAGCTTCGTATTGCCAATTTTATATATTCTTTATATTTATTCAATATTGTCCATTTTACTATGCTTGCAATAGTTAGAAACTATTTCCATTTTGTGTGCTTATAGCCATAAAATATAATAGTAATTACAGTATGAAACCGAATAAAAATAACGTTCCGGTTTCGGTTTCACCAGACGTTTCGGTTCCGGTTTCTTTCCGGATTTTTGTTTCGGTTACGGTTTTGGTTTCGTTCAGCATTCGGTTTTTAAGAGAATTTCTTTTAAAATGAGATACATATAAAACACATGTAATGATATGAGTATTAACAGTATTTATTTATTTTAAAATTATTACTTAAA
>JBANCZ010003163.1:0-13429 GCA_037040025.1 Sphaerogastrella javana
GAGAGGGAGAGGGAGAGGAGAGAGAGAGAGTAAGAGAGAGAGACAGAGAGAGAGAGAGAGAGAGAGAGAGAGAGAGTAAATATAGAGAGAACGCAGCAGCAACACCCACAATTGATGCGACTCGCCCCTGCTCGTGTTGCGTCGCGATGTCGATGCTCAACGCTCGCAGCTTGAATCTCGCATTGAGGGTTGCAAAAGCCGTCAGAGCCGTTAGGCACACACACACACACACACACACACACATAAACACCATCGCGATGCCCAGTAAAGAGTTTTCATTATAAATGAAAATCAGTTGTTGGTTCATTCGCTTCGTGACGTTCAAGGCGGAAGTACCGGCCCCAAAAATAAAACTAAAAAACTAAATAAATTTCGACCGCCGCATAAACAGCAACAGCAAAAGCAACAGCCGCAGCGAAAATCGTACAACTGTTGGCTGTTCCAGCAGCGGCATCAGCATACTATATTACTATATAGCTGCTATATAGTAAACATACTAAATCCACTAATATTCTCGTGTGCGCGTTCAATCAAATTGCATTTGAATTTCCAATTTGTTTTTTTTTTTTTTTTGGATTTTTTTTTCTGTTGGTTGTTTGTCAATGGCAATGCAACTTTTTTTTGTTCAAGTGCTTTCGTAAAGGTGTAAAATCCAATCATCAATGCATCTAAATACATAGTATTCGTACTAGATATACCACTAGTACGCCAAGGTGCACAGATGCACACAGAAGCCGTGTTTGTGTCCAACGTCAACTGCAGCAGAACTCAAGCATCCAAGAATCAATCATACACTGCAGAAGATTACATCATTCCCTACATAGCATCAATGAACGTTGTTACATCACTTGTTACATCACCTACCGGTAAGTCAGCTCGAAACCCAAAACATACATTAAGGCGACCCCACACAGATTTAGACCTACTTCTACGCGGGTTAACAGGTGTCCACACCAGACCCCAATCTAATCGTTCCATATTGACGAAAACATATACATAAGCATATACACATACATATATATATACATATAAATTTACATATACATATACACATAAACATACATATACAACCACACATACGTATACATATACATATACATATACATATACATATACATGTACATATACATGTACATATACATATACATATACATATACATATACATATACATGTACATATACATGTACATGTACATATACATACACATATACATATTCATATACATATACATATACATATACATATACATATACATATACATATACATATTCATATACATATACATATACATATACATATACATATACATACACATATACATATACATATACATATGCATATACATATACATATACATATACATATACATATACATATACATATACATATACACATACATATACATATACCCATACATATACCCATACATATACCCATACATATACCCATATATAAACCCATACAAATGCCTATACATATACCTACATCTATACATATAACTAGAGATATTCCTATATCTATATATATAGCTATAGAGCTTGCAGGAAATCAGTGTCAATCGCTCGACGAAGCGCGGTAAAAACGACCCAAAATCAGTCAGTCACTCAGCGAGTCAGTCAGCCGAGGCCTTGTTGCACAATCGGCGAACCTCGTAGGTTTGTGAATGATAGCAGAGTTAGCTTTTGTGTATTCGTTCGCTCATTCTTTCTGTTTATTGATGCACAATTAAACCGCATTTGGCCAGCCAACCAGCCAACCAGGCAGACATACAGACACACAGGCATACAGACATATAGACATTCAGACTGGCGGACAGACAGAAAGACAGAAAGACAGACAGTCAGACAGTCAGACATATAGACAGACCGTTCGGCTGCCATCCGGCTAACAAACTGAATCTTTGTACACTGTCATGGTCTATTGCCAACCCAATTCACAGCGAGCAAGTCGAAATTTCAATGCTTTCAACTATAGGCATACATAGATTCATACGTACATACATACATTCATCTAAATATCTATGTACAAACATGTGTTGACGCACACTCACCTACCATCACACATTTGGCTATAATGGTTGTTGTTTTCCGACTTCCAGGAATACCAACGAAATTGGAACCAACTCGATCGGTTTTGCATAGATACAAATTCGTATCACCAATTTGAGCTTAGCTCTTAAATCATTCGAAATGTGGGAAAAGGGAAAGTTTTCAGTTGACGATACCGATAGATTATTTTCACACCTATGAAATCTTTATTATAAAAGAATCCTAAACTTGGAAAATTTGAATTGGCACATTCATTTTTGTTCAATCTGATTTAAAATATCGTATTGTATTTTGAGTTAAATGTGTCGTAGACTGTGTAAGAGCTTAAGACCTGAAGGTTATAGCTATAAACTTCGAAGCGTCGAGCTCTTCAAATAATTAGTAATCGCATCCATGAGGTACAAATGAGCTTATACACAAATATTCTATAATTATATTTATTGTATCGGTTGACACCAACTATTTACCAATTCGCAAAAATTAAAAAATAAACTTTCTAATTATGAATGACATGAATGATATCCCACTTCTATGAATGACATGATATCCCACTTCTATGTCCTGTAAACCACATTTTGACACCAATACAAAAAATTAAGATCTAATTTTACTCCACTTTATGAACTTAAAAAACTTTCAATATTCTTTCATTGTTTGTGAGGTGCCTAAGAGTTCTGGTGATTTAACGAAAGAGTTCAATATTTAATGCCTACCGTATTTTAGAAATATAATATAAATAAATTTTATTATCTATAAATGCGTTTAGAAATGTACTACAAATTGATATGAATAATTTGTCCCACATAATCTCGTCAAATGATGAGCTCCTAGTTCTAAGTAATATCACTTGTAATTGAGCAAACGATTGCAATTTGTAATGCAAATCACACTAAACGGTTTTTCTCTAATAAGCCGTTAAATATTACACGCATATATTATATTCAACAACGTATATATGCATATGTGTTAATATGATATGGAGTGTTCTTGAAGTGGAATATAATATTATCACTTCCACAAAATTACTCATTAGCACGTGCTAATCCCAGTCAAAGTACACAAAAGTTCCATGCAAACGTACTATACACAGTTCCTTTCTTCGCATACATATAGATATTTATATAGAAATGTTACATATTTGTATACACAGGTTTATATACATACATATATGTATGTTGAATCTATATATTCATGGGGAACTTGTGCGTCACAGTACAACAGCTGAGGGTACAACAGTTTCGCTGTAAACAAGCTCCCAGGGGATATAGCATAAGCCTCTCACGGATACGAGTATAGCAGGTTAACCCTTTTTCTCAGGGATGTGCCTGCACCACTACCATTCCCATGATCCTACAACACTTTCATGAAGGAGTCAAGTAAATACCCTAAAATGAAATTTGTCTGGAAAATCTAAAAAAAAAAAAAAAAAAAAAAAAGAAAAAATCCGCTCGTGTTCAGTCTGCCACACAGAGAATCTGATTTTGGTTCTCGTTCTGGTTCAAATAGCTGTTGGCCACATTGTTACACCTATAATCATGATTGTTCTTGTTATTAGTTGCAAATGATGATGATGATTATGGTTATGATGATGGTGGTTACGATGGTGATGTCTGGGGCAAGAGAATGTTGCGTCTTTGGAGTCAGTGGTAAATGAATAATCTCACTTATGCGGTATTGCAGCGGAATACATATTGTCTGCATTACACTTATCGTTATCGTTATTGCTATCGGTATCGAAGCTGTTTTATTAATAACCTTCCCACATGTCTTTACTAAATTATTAGAATTATAACATTCACATTCTATTCAAAGTAGTTATCTAGAAATCCAGAAAAGTTTTCAAATCGGCTGAATACACAACCAATGGTTTTCGATAATTGTATCGATACTTTTACAATATTTTGTATAACTTATAATATAGTGAGACTGATTTTAAATTGTCGGAGTTTTTTAAGGCACTATGGTTTTTATTAATACAATTTTTTATTATGGTGTAGCTAATGGTTCAATAAAGATGCTTTACAATAGAATTTCAGGTAGTTCGAGATTCAAAACATGATATCTTAAAAATTACGTACTTAATTTTGGTTGGGCTACATAAAATGTCATTTGTAATCGATTACTAAATCACTTGGCGTAAGCTGGCAATCACCAGCAGGATGTGTGCCACCTTAACGATAAAAAACGAATCCCTGTTCTCGAACTTACGCCTAATGCTAAGATCGAGTGGAGTAGGAGAAGGTGTGGGTGCAGATTCTTGAAGTGGGTTAGACTGCACGGCCTCGTGAATCAATCTTTTGGCTCTTAAGACACACGAGTGAATCGCCTTCTTTCGCAAAGCACATAGGCTGCAGTGACACATGTTTTTATTGATTGACAGACTGCAGATATTGTTAATGACACCACCAATTAGATTCATATTTTGTCCCGATTTCACCGGTAGAACGAGTATATCCAAATCATTGGCCGTCAGCAGGTCCTTGTGCAGCCAAGTCATGTCGTTCAACTGATGGCTCCTGGTTATGAAGGTGTCTTGTACCAAGTGCTTGTACTCCTCCGAAAGAATGCGCAACAACAAACGACAGAGAATCAATTCGAAACAAGGCAATTGATCATACTGTGCCGCCGAGAGCCCGTAGACACAATTGCGATTGCCCAAACGAGGTCTCAGCACGTTGAGCGATAGGGTCGAAGCCTTTGCATTGTTATTTCGAAGGATTTTCTCCTGTCGTTGTCGTATTTGCTGTGGAAAGCCGAATTGTACACAACTGTGAATGTGTGTCGGTGTGGAAGAGTGTATGATGTTAGATGGTTATTGATATCACAATTAATTTTATCTTAGACTACTTTTGACTAGCAACACCTACTCTACATATTGTATCCTTCGTCCCTTTTTATCTTCATCCTCAGATACCCTTCGATGGGTGCCGGCTACGAACACCCGACTGCTCCTGTTCCTGAAGGCATTCATTATAATTGCATATATAGCTCCAGCTATTGTATGGCAGACCAGACGAGGTAAGCTCTATCGCACACAATTTTGTAAATGTACCTATACTTAATTACCTATATCATATTCCAGGCACAAGTGCTCAATTAAACTATTTCTAATGGTATTTACGTAAACAAAATTCACAGAAATTCACAAAAAGATTGTATGTTCTTTCGAATGTTAACATGAACTTGACAATTGTTTAAATGGTTTCCTTCATTTTGATAATTCACTCAAATCCCAACCATTGACATATACAAATTTCTGTCAAATAATCCCATTTCATACACACACCCGAAATTCGTTTAAGATTTGTAATTCACTCACATATTTTTACAAGGAAATTAAGCACTTTAGTTAATGAAACTAAGCGCAGGGTCCTCTCTGTCGGTCACCTACCCGACTATATACTCTAGGTATACCCTGCACCGACTGATAATGGCTATGTTCGATTCACATCAATGTATGAACAAAATATTATATCATAACAAATTACTTTTTAGGGCAGAGGGCAAGAATATTCCACATTGAACTCAGGTTTCGTCAGCAGCGGGCTGTGATGACCAAAGTAACAAGTTCGTTGTCGACGAAACCTGCATGCTGTGTGGCAAATCAACCAGTCTCTAGTTTCAAGAATCATGTATTTTAAAATAAAATGAATAATAAAATATGCATATAAATTTACAAACTGCCCACGCTGAAGTATATGTATATGTACTATTCATGGGGCTTATCGGTCAATTAGGTTTGGTATTTTTGATTGAACTTCAATTTTTACTATAGATTTACAATAATTTATTTTACTATTTAGTCTATTCATTTGGTTTTATTTAATTTTCAATAACAATTTTCCTTTATATGATTTTCAACTTGAACGTTTATATATTGTGCTTATGATAAAAGAGTGTTATCTACCTTCAGATATCTATATCAAAAATACTTACTTACGTTTCTTTATCAAGGTAAATACTTGAAGTACTTTGACTATATATGTATATACATATCTACGTATATTATTATATGTTTATGTATACCTTTATATATATAGGGCTGTCTTAAGTATTATTATATTTTGTAAATGTTACCCTTGTCCAATTAATCGAACGCTTTGATTCCTATTCACTTGTATTCACAAACGAACGGTGAATACTCACCTATAGTATTTTAACGTTTGTGTAACGTTATGTCTGATTCTCTTGCACCAAAAAATATTCAATATGTTATATTACAATTTCAGAAACATATATACAGTTTTTAACAAGGCTCTAATTTGAAAATGATTCGTACAAAATTTTAATTAATTGGCTTTGATAATTTGCGAGATCAAGAAGCTCATACAAATTGACCCAGCTTCTTATCCTGTTCAAGCACACATACATTCCTTATGGGGTCTATTATTCCTTCTACTGCCTGTTACACATAATTTGATGTACAAATTCTGCTGAAATAACTGTCAGTAGAGTTTGCATTTGATTTTTTAATGGTATATTTCCAGTGAATTCCAATTAACACTAAATTTCTCATACATACTCATGCTGAGCGAATAAATTTTACAATATTTTGATAATATATTTGTAATACAACAAAGAAAACACTCCAATTATGTAGTATGTCTACAGTATATGGTATAGTATACAAAGTGGGGTGCCATCATTTGTCACTGACAAAACGCATACGTAAGGCCCAACAGAAGCCTATTTTAAGACCTGGGCATTAGGGGTAAAACAAATTACACAAAGAGCGTTATAGCAACGAATATAGCAATGGTAAGTCTATTTGAACTAGTCATAGTCTAACTATGAGCATGAGTAGTATGAGTAGTATGTATATATGCATAGAATATGATAAGAATACAATTTTTTATTTGTTTGTTTGAGAGTGAGTATTCAATTGAATTCTAGTTCACACAGAGCACTGCTGGCGCTTACACATTTTACGTTATTATTGCCAAAACTCTGACATAATTTAAACGGCGATATTTAAACGAATTCTCTTCCATAGCAGCCACTAATTGAACCCCCCCGATCGTATCTGAATCTTAATGCTAAGGCGAGATCAAGCCGACGTCAGATATAAACGAATGCCATCCGTTCAATTCAGGTAAGAAAATGATAATTCATTTGATTTGATATTTGTGCGAATGGTAATTATACAATTCAAATCAATATTTAAGTAAACTTGATCTGTGTTTAATGTACACGGCAAATACGTCTATATAGATGACTAAAAATACAGACAGACGGCATAGACAGACAGATCAACATATGTATAGATTGTAATCTATACACATAGGCAGGGCTCAAACAACTCGGCTTCTAAAGCTGATCAAGAATATACTCTATATGTTTATACTATATAGCAATGTCAACATATATTTTATATTCCATGTATATATATTTATATATATGTAAATACCAACTTATTCTATCCGGATTCACGCATATTCCAAAGGTTTCAGGGTATTATAACTCAAACTTAACAATTCAATCTCAAATATTAAATAACACTTCAGCTATAATAATACTATAAATACATAATTACACATGATCAACAATTTAATACAGATATATATTAAGATATATGTGGTCATACATATAGATATATATATATATGAATATTTATGCAAACTGTGACGAACGACAAACAACGTCGATGCAATGACAAAAAGAGAAAGCTAATCAAATAATGCCGCTAATGAACTACTCAAACTTTAGGTTCCGAGACAGACAGACCAGCCAAAGCACTGGTGATTCCAGCTACTAAACCCAGAATGATCAGTTTCAGATACAACCTAGCGCTAAAAACACGCGAGCGATTTTTCTGCAGTATTTTGCAAACGTATAGAGTCACGTGAAATAGAAA
This sequence comes from Sphaerogastrella javana, assembly GCA_037040025.1. NCBI lineage: Eukaryota > Metazoa > Arthropoda > Insecta > Diptera > Drosophilidae > Sphaerogastrella > Sphaerogastrella javana. The sequence continues at coordinate 7,904 of JBANCZ010003163.1, forward strand.
ATCGGTGTTGCTTTTTTTTTTAATTTAAAGTCGGGTTTACGAACCTAAAGGACATCTAACATCGAAACTTTAATAATCTATAATATGTCGCTAAATAATATAAATGCACACAGCTACTACGATGAGCCGATGTCATTGTGGAAAGCAAAACAACGTGTTCATTACCAAGATGATATGCAGAAACGAGCCAAAAAGTGTGTTTGTCTGATCACAGAAAAAATCATAGATAAAAGATCGTAAATCATAGATCATAGATCATAGATCATAGACTATAGATCATAGATCATAGATCATAGACTATAGATCATAGATCATAGATCATAGATCAAAGATCATAGATTATAGATCATAAATTGCTCATCATTGCTGCTCATAGATCATAGATCACATAGATCATAGAGCATAGATCCTACATTATAGATCAAAAGCTCTTCTGATTGATATGTGATTTATGATATGATATATATATACATATATTTGTTGACTATAGTTGCTCATCTTATACAATTTGCATCAATGCAATTTACCAATCAATTGAATCTTAGCAGTTTTTAATTTAATCTGTTGTTTGATTGTCACTTAACACCCAAACAGTTTGTATTTCTGAGTATTTCGACGCAATAGAGTCAGTACGCACATAGAGTACATAGTACACACAAGTGGAATTATTCGAAATTCGCTCCAGACAGATAACAGAAATGCATGTGTATGAATAGCTCAGATATATGTACATACGTAATCACAAGATCATATTTGCTATGACACTTAGTCGGCTGGCGCTAATGATATACTGATCTTATTTGTGTAAAATTAGCACAATATAGATACACATTTCGCTGTCATTAATCTTAGATACATATAGTACTAGACAGACCGATATATACATATATAGCTATGAAGATACATGTGTGTGCAAATATATTTATATATTTGATCAAACGAACTAAGTTATGATGAACCAAATATTGTCTATACGTTGCAATTAGCAAGTGCTATTTTTAAAACAGAATTTCATAATTTGTTCCATCTATATAATAGGTATTCTAAACAAATCTTACTACAGCTAAGTTACACAAAAATGCCGTCTAGTAAGGTAATGCAAAATACAAGTATTGATTAATCGGATGCAACAAAAAATTTGCAATTAAATGTTGAATGATATGCAATAGAATCGTCTATCTAAACAGACTCGATATGCCTTCGAAATACAGGAATCTCCTACGCTACCTTACCTTATCGATTCTAACCAGTGCACCGTTTCATTTGCAAAATGATAAACTTTAAATCCATTAAACGTCTCCTTGAAATGTACTGAAAGAAAAAGAAATACAAACATGGCTATATCGAAGTATCAAATTAAGGATCTACACTATCCTACCAGAACCAGTATATATCTCATTTAAATAGAATGAATATGAGACTGTAGGATTCAGGCATACAAATACATACGTATACAATCTACAAGGTCTGATTAGGTCATTGAACAGTTGATCAAACCTAACAGACCCTTTGTGTGTTTTTCGAAGAACAGGGTCTAATGATAACTGTAAGACATACAGGCATGGGTGAAAAAAGTCTTACAATGGGAATAACAATAAGAATGCCGAAGCAATTGTTCAATTGAAGAATGAAAAACATGAGACTTATTGTTGTTTGGGTTTGTGGCGACTGTTATCAGTCGATGATAGCCGTGCAAGAGAGTTCACTTCCAGGGTTCCATTATAGTATTGGGTAATTACTGGTGCTTCAATTTTGCGTAAGACCATAAACGTATTGGCCTGAACGTGCCTGCAAATCAAAGCCCAAATGAAATCAATCAAAAATCCATTAAAAATCACAAGTAATGTTGATATATATATATATATATATATATATATATATATATGTATACAGGTATATCTTGGTGATAGATATAGAATGGAGCCGACTACACCAAATGATATCCATCTTGAAAATTAGTCGTCAAATATCGACTGGTCGCAAGTTGACCACATCAAGAAATCAATTTGTTCGACTGTCAGTTTGTTAAATAAATTGATCAGAACTAGAGCTGATGGAGTTGGTGCTGGTGTCACATGTTGTCTGTATTTTGAGAAGATATTGTGGGTCTAGCGGTAGCTATCCTTAAGTTTGATGCAACTGTAGATGTTCGATAGATATATGTACATATAGATAACGTATAACGCGTATCGCTTTCGCCAGAAATCAAGAATTTACCGGCAGTTGTGAATATATACGCCTCAAACAACCAAAGAAATCGATATCCTTTTCGCGTCTAACATCACCCACGACGTCCATTGGCACACCGGAAACCTCGGTGCTCATTGGGAACGTAAATACGGCCATTGCGGCTACATCGAACTCTGTGATACGCTACGCACGCACTGCCTGCGATCATTGCGGCCATCATAACATACCGATTATGTCACATCCCATATCGCCCCTGGCCAAATCTCAGACCAATTTGGAGCTCGTCGAACACGGCAGCCAGCGTCAGGCCTTTCTGCCTCTACCTACAATTGGCATTAATCGCAATGATTCTGCGACCACACTACAGGTGTCCCGTCGTCCATCGATTCTCCTGCAGGAGATACTGACAAATCGACCACCGGGTCTCGGGCGCAAGGATACCAACAGCTATGTGCATGCAAGGAACAACAAAAATGCAGGGTATAGCTGAGATTTTAAACACAAATTCTTCGTATGATTTCCTGTAATTCTTTTTGTAATTTTATCCAATGCTCAACTCATTCAACGATATGAAAGAAGAGTTATGTACTACATTTTTGAGACATAATCTTTTCTCTTCTTCCTCGCAGAAATCTCAATGGAACGGCCAACGGAAGTACAGCTACCATTAACTTTCAAAGTGGCACTGCCAGTGCTAGGAACGGTTCCAATGCCTACTCGGATACCGGAGCAAAAGGCCTTCAGGCCCAGCAACAGAAGCAAAAGAATCGACGAACTGGCAAGTAAGTATATTATATTATAGACGTAAATTCTATACATTAAAGCCAACGTACATACATTATACAGGGTATAACTAATAAACTTTCTCTATTTTCTGCAGCGACGCGATTAGCTCAGCCTTGTCTGCCACCTACTGCAAACTATTGGTGCTGTTAGGCGTCTGTTTGCCCATCACGGAAGTCATTTCGGATCAAATACCCACATACGTTTACCAGGGCTTCTACGTCTATTTATATGCCGGCAGCATAATCTTTGTTATCTTTGTGTACATCAGCGCGTTCCGTAATCGTTCACTCTTCAATGCACTTAAAGATTTTCGTAAGTATTTATCATATCCGTATACCCTGCACCGAATCGAAATCTATAATTGGGGTAAAAACATTTATAACAAAGCTTAGTAACTTGGTCATATTCTTGATAAGGATTATTAGATGAACTGATACACATATCTGCTTATATGACCATTCGTCCATCCGTATGAGCTCGTAAATCTCGGAAATTAGTATAACTTGAAACACAAAATTTGGTATGGGTCGATATCAGACGACTGATGGGGTTTACATAAAGGTATCTGTGACCTACTGTTCACTGCCTAATTTGAAATCCATAACTACTTTTCGGTATACTATGGTATACACACAATTTTAATGTAATAATATTGCAGTTATTTTCTTCAACAAAAAAGATATATTAGCTATCTGCAAGGTTTTATGAGTACTGCCCATACATAAACGCTTATCTATGTCTTATCACATGAAAAATGATAATTATTACTGTCAACTAATTTATGATTTTGTTTCGCATAGATGAAAAGAATAGCAATGTCCATCTGAAGCATAAGGTCACGCATTTCGGTAGCTTCTACTTGCGAGTGGGCGCCATAGCTTTCGCCATCGGCACAATGGTCTATTCCGGCCTGGAATTCGGGCAATTCTTCGAGCTTAATGGCCATCCGGGATGTCATGATGTATTCGTGGCAATCACACCAATTTGTCGCATGGTTCTGTGCATTGCTCAGGTTCAATTCATATTCCTGAACACGACCTACATGGACCTGGCACGTCACAAGGTCACCTCCCGGTTTGGTCTCATGCATATGGTGGCTACCAATCTATGTGAATGGTTGTACGTGCTGGTGGAGGAGACCAAACACGAAATATTTCACATAAGTCATCACGATACGAATGCGGCTCTCGATCCAGTATTGCACAATGGCACACACGGTGGTCCCGACTGGGCAGCAGTCAATGCATCCATACACCTAAATCAACCGGTCAAAGGATTGGCTAGCAAGATATTGGTAAACATGACGACAGTAGCGTCCAACATCACGACAACTGTCGCTCCGCCGCTACCTGACGCTACCTTCAGTGGTTGCTCGCGTACCACCATAATGGGTGCCCTAGTACAGCAGTTGTCGCCGTTCCTTTTCCCCTGCACCATCGAATACTCATTGATTTGTGCTGTCATACTATTCGAGATGTGGAAAACCGTCAAGTCCATTCCGGACATCGACAAGACACGCAAGAACTCCGTGAAGCCGGTCGCACAGAAGCCGGCGCACCACTTTTCGGTCGACTGCTCACAATCCCACAGAGGCCTCTTTTTCGGCATACTTATCATTGTGATGACCATAATATCGATGATCATGTACTTTGTGTTGTATACGCAAGCTGGCTACGAGCTAATTGCTACCCAAGAAGTCACGCTCTGGGAGACCTTCATGTACTTCATGTGCGCCACTGCGATAATAACCGGTATGTCCAGCGTAGAAATCTGTAAAAATTGCACCAAAACTTAGAATTTTCGATGTTATAGGCATGATAGTTATGCGTGATCTGAAATATATCAAGGACACAAGCGACGAGCACCACTCAATGGATCTAGACAATCTGCTGCTAGTTGTGGCACAAACTGGAGTCTATCTATACGGCATGTTCAGCATTCTGGGCAGCTACTTCGCCAAATGGGACACAGTGCCGGATCGAGTGGAGGGCATTATCGCAGAGGTATTTGGTGTGGTACAGACATCATTGCAAACGATGTTCATACTACATGCCAGCCACCGTCGGTGCAAAGGCTCTAAGCAGGTGCGCCGCAAGCCGGGCCGCGAGATTATAACATTTCTGTTGGTCGCGAATATTGCAATATGGTTTGTGAATACGCTAATCAAAGGCCGGGCTGTATTCCGGGAAACACATTTGGAATTTTTCGGCGTTTGGGGCTGGACCATTATTACGCACATATCGATGCCCTTGGCTATATTCTATCGCTTCCATTCGACCATCTGCCTGTTCGAAGTATGGAAAATTACATACAAAGCCAAAGCACATTAGTACTTACCTTAATATGATAAACCTAAGCTAAGCCTCCTATCGAACCTTACATAGGCAAGCAAACACAAACCAAACAGTCCCGTTTTTTTTTTTTTTTTTTTATTCCTTTAATTGTAACTAAAGATACAATAGTCGAAATATCGATGAGTTTTAATTTATACAACAATCATTACATCTAGTTCTAATTTTTAAAGTGCTCTTCTATTAATCATTTAAAGCG